>QNTS01002830.1:136265-151810 GCA_003317085.1 Hucho hucho | reverse complement strand
AACAACCCTCTAGAGCACTGAGTGTCCATTACCTTGGTCTCTCTGGATAACAACCCTCTAGAGCACTGAGTGTCTATTACCTTGGTCTCTCTGGACAACAACACACTATAGCACTGAGTGTCCATTAAATTGGTCTCTCTGGATAACAACCCTCTACAGCACTGAGTGTCCATTACCTTGGTCTCTCTGAACAACAACCCTCTAGAGCACTGAGTGTCCATTACCTTGGTCTTTCTGTACAACAACTCTAGAGCACTGAGTGTCCATTACCTTGGTCTCTCTAGACAACAACTCTTGAACACTGAGTGTCCTTTACCTTGGTCTGTCTGGACAACAACACACTAGAGCACTGAGTGTCCATTACATTGGTCTCTCTGGATAACAACCCTCTAGAGCACTGAGTGTCCATTTCCTTGGTCGCTCTGGACAACAACTCTAGAGCACTGAGTGTCCTTTACCTTGGTCTTCTGGACAACAACACACTAGAGCACTGAGTGTCCATTAAATTGGTCTCTCTGGATAACAACCCTCTAGAGCACTGAGTGTCCATTACCTTGTTCTCTCCGGGGAACACCAAGGCTGCATGAAGGCACTTACAATACTATTAGTAATACTAAATAGTTGGGGCATTCCTTTGGGGCTGAATTGAGATGTATGCTTAGTCCAAACCTTCATATAAATCATACATCTTTGTCAAAATAAAACAACTTGGGGGGCCGCTAGGGGCACAATGTGCGACTGACGTGTTTTCCGTTTGCTCCCGCAATATTCTTATAGTTTATGTGAATTTTGCAGCAAAACCGTATTTATTTTCAAATATTAGTTTGGTGATCCCTTTCCGTAAAACCCAAGAACACTTTGTTTTCGAATGTCAGCTCATCGACGAAACATAAGGCCAAAAACATGACTTTGAGAAAACTTGTCCTACCAGACCCACTCTTATCACCGCCCTCTCCTGAGTCTGAGGGCCCGGGGACTCACACTTTACCCAGGGGTGAGGCTTGGCCTGGCGGCGCTGAAATGAACATTCTCGAGGCCATCAAACTACTACGCTCTGAGATAGTTAAAATGAAAATGGAGGTAGTTGCTACGATTGAGGCCAGAATACAGGAGGTTTCTGATACTTTGAAAGCAGATCTAACCATCCTGGGGAACGAGACGGCGCTAGCAATCACATCACTCAAAAAGTATCAAGAGTTGCACATTACGACGATTGCAGCACTGGAGACCTCCGCTACCAGTGTCTCTGACCTAACTACCTCCCAGGAGGCTGATGTGAAACACCTGGCTGCGGATCTGAAAAAGGTACAAATCAAATCAAATTGTATTTGTCACATACACATGGTTAGCAGATGTTAATGCGAGTGTAGCGAAATGCTTGTGCTTCTAGTTCAGACCATGCAGTAGTATCTAACAAGTAATCTAACAAATTCACAACAACTACCTTATACACACAAGAGTAAAGGAATGAATACAAGTATGTACATATAAATATATGGATGAGCGATGGCTGATCGGCGTAGGCAAGATGCAGTAGATGGTATGGAGTACAGTATATACATATGAGATGAGTAATATAGGATATGTAAACATTATATAAATGGCATCGTTTAAAGTGGCTAGTGATACATTTATTTCATCCGATTATAATTATTAAAGTGGCTAGAGATTTGAGTCGATGGCCGAACGGCATAGGCAAGATTCAGTAGATGGTTTAGAGTACAGTGTATACATTTGATATGAGTAATGTCGGATATGTAAACACTATATACAAAATTGTTTAAAGTGGCTAGTGATACATTTGTTACATCCAATTCCTATTTTTAAAGTGGCTAGAGATTTAAGTCAGTATGTTGGCAGCAGTCACTCAATGTTAGTGATGGCTGTTTAACAGTCTGATGGCCTTGAGATAGAAGCTGTTTTTCAGTCTCTCGGTCCCAGCTTTGATGCACCTGTACTGACCTCGCCTTCTGGATGGTAGCGGGGTGAACAGGCAGTGGCTCAGGAGAGTTGTGTGAGTTTATAGGGATTCTCTCGCCGGATTCTCTCGCCGCAATAACCTGAGACTGGTATCGGTCCAAGAGTCCACGGGAATGCCTCGCGCCACGGATTTTGATTCTGGGCTGCTGAAGGATGTTCTTGCCATGGATGAGAAGTCCCTGATTGATCGTGCCCACCAGTCGTTGCGCCCCAAAGCCCCGGGATGGTGAGAGGCCCCGTGACATCTTTCTTGGAGCACTTTTTCCATGAGGAGATGTAGATCCTCCGACGAGCCCACAATACCACTCTGATGTGTCAAGGACAGAGCTTCTCTATCTACCAGGACTACTCCCCCACTGTTTCCAGGCAGCGTGCAGCTTTCGGGCAGGCCAAATGACTACTACGAGACCCACCAGGTGTGAAGTACGGACTGTGATTCCCGGCCAGCCTGTAGCTTTCTCATGATGGTAAAGACGACACCTTTGGTTCTCCGGAGGAGGCTATGGCTTACATTCAACGTCACATCAAGAAGTCTTGAACTTGATCGTAGATCAGCAACTGTTGCTTGCGATCTGTGGATAGTAAGTAAGTAGCCCACCTGTGGTACAACTATGTTTAGTTATAACGTACTACTCTTGTATAGTTGGGGAGTTGGCGAACCCACTCAGGCTTATTTGATGTGATCTAATATTTTGATCATCTAGTGTGCTTGCCGTACAAGCATTCAGTCATTTTAATGTCATTGTATTAAGGTTTTACTCCTTTGTTTCAAGGCTGTCTCATTCACCTATTCAGTTTGTTTACATAGTGTCTCAAATATGTTTGGTTATTTGTTTACTGCATCCGTTTGTACCGACCCAGTAAACAGTAAACGTTCCGAGGCTACACGTTTTTGGGGATCTTAAATTCAATGTTAAAGGAAAAGTTAATCCTCCCCCAATCCCACTTCTTCCGCTATCTCCAGACTAGGAACTTTGTCAGAGCTAACACACCTGAATTTCCCCATAAGCCTGCGAATACAGCTATAGAGAGCATCTTTGTGCTGAACAAGCTTCCTAGGGGCGCAATTGCATACATATATTCAAACATTAATGACTTACAGAACCCTTCTTTGCTGCCTTTAAAAACTCGATGGGAAAAGGATTTTGGGGGAGGAACTTGGGGAAGACACCTGGGAATCTGTGCTGCACAGGGTGCATTAGGCCTCTTTTAACACTAGACAGCCTCATTCAATTCAAGGTGGTTCACCGTATCCACTGGTCCAGGGCCAAACTCTGAAGAATATTTTCTGATTTTGATCGTACTTGTGACCGATCTAAAACGGAACCAGCCACACTGTATCATATGTTTTGGGGCTGTCACCAACTGTCAGGTTTCTGTGAATTAATATTTAAATGTTTCTCTGATATATATGACACTGTTATAGATCCGTCTGCCCTTACAGCCCTTTTTAGGAGTACTGCACAAAGGTACCCGCCTGTCAAGAATTCAGTCGGACACTGTTGCTTATACAACTCTCTTAGCTAGACGGCTAATACTCCAGAACTGGAAGATGGCAGCTCCCCCATATTATAAATATTGGGTAGGAGATGTGTTGTGCTCTCTGAAATTAGAATTTTTTCAATTCAATACACGTGGGAACCCCAAACTGTTTTATGAGGCTTGGGCTCCATTCCAGTCTTACTTTCAACAGTCCATCTTATGATGGCATTCTTACTAAAACAATAATATGCCTGTATTTGACACCCCTGTGACTTAATGGTTGGATGAGCATTTGTGTTTTTTTTTTGGGGGGGGGGGGCATTAAGGTTGATGATGTGCCTATTGATTCTTATTGAATGTGACTTGCGGGTGCCTTGTTCATCTTGCCCTGTCAGAGACTAAAATGTGAGCTTGTTTTGCCTTGTTTTTTAATTTAGTTTGCACTTACATAAACATATATATTTTTTAAAGCATTGTTAACTTTATTTTTGGTCCAGTGGATGGTCGGTCTGTGGCCATGACTGTCTGTGAGTGTGAGTGGTTGCATTTCTCCACCCTTATCCCTTGTCTGTTTACAGGAACAATGGTGAGATGTCTGCTCTGTCCCTGTACTACAGATTGCCCTTTAACCTTGGTAGCCTTCTGCCCGGTGTGTTGAACTTGTCTAAAGTACGGTATCTATATAGCTATTCTTTTTTACTTGTATTTTTTCTAGTTGAGTATATTATTTCTATTGTTTTGTGTTGTCCTATGTGTGTAAAACTGAATAAACAGAGTTTTTATTTGGGGGGGAGAGGGATTGGATATGTATTCGCCTCTCAAGTTAGGATTTGGCCTCTGGCAATAGGAGAGAAATTTAAATTATTCATGCCTAGTTATTCAACCATGAAATAATTTAAGACATCCAATACGAGAGACCAAAAACAGCCTCCATGACTCCAGATGACAAAGACCTTAGCATCACTGAACACTCCTGCATGACTGTAGGGTGTGTTTGTTTGTGTGTCGCCAGCCTGCTATTAGCACAGTAATGAGTCACCTCTGAAATGTTCCCACTCCTCCAACATCCCAGAGCCCCCCTGGGGAACACAGGAGTGTGACACCACAGAGGAAGAGGAGACATGGATGATGAGATTAACTTGGGCCTTGGGGTAAAGGTGGGAGATTTTCCCCTCCTTTTCTCTCTCACTTCTCTTATTTAATGTTGATGTCCTTCTCTTCAGAGCAGTTTGATTTCCTAAGGGACCTCTCTGTAGCTCCACTGCAGGATTCACCATGTTTATTCCTCTAGGACAGTGGTTCCCCTACTTTTTATAGTCCCATACCCCTTCAAACATTCAACCTCCAGCTGCGTACCAGGGTCATCCCACTCTCAAATGTTTTTTGCCATCATTGTAAGCCTGCCCCACACATATGATACATTTATTAAACATAAGAATGAGTGTGAGTTTTTGTCACAAGCCGGCTCGTGGGAAGAGCTCTTATAGGACCAGGGCACAAATGATAATAATCAATAATATTGCTCTTTATTTAACCATCTCACATATAAAAATGTATTTGTTCATCAAAAATTGTGAATAACTCACCACAGGTTAATGAAAAGGGTATGCTTGAAAGGATGCACAGAACTCTGCAATGTTGGGTTGTATTAGAGCGAGTTAAATCATTTTACACACACAGTCTGTGCCTGTATTTCGTTTTCATGCTAGTGAGGGCCGAGAATCCACTCTCACATAGGTACCTGGTTGCAAAGGGCATCAGTGTCTTAACAGCGAGATTTACCAAGGCAGGATACTCTGAGCGCAGCCCAATCCAGAAATCTGGCAGTGGCTTCTGATTAAATAACATTTGTACAGAACCGCTTGTTGCAATTTCGATGAGGCTCTCTTGTTCGGATATCAGTAAGTGGATTGGAGGCAGGGCAAGAAAGGGTTAACGAATCCAGTTGTTTGTGTCGTCCGTTTCTGGAAAGTACCTGCATAATTGCGCACCCAGCTCACTCAGGTGTTTTGCTATATCACATTTGACGTTGTCTGTAAGCTTGAGTTCATTTGCACACAAAAAATCATACAATGATGTAAAGACCTGCGTGTTGTCCTTGTTAATGCAGACAGAGAAGAGCTCCAACTTCTTAATCATAGCCTCAATTTGTCCTGCACATTGAATATAGTTGTGGAGAGTCCCTGTAATCCTAGATTTAGATCATTCAGGTGAGAAAAAACAATCACCCAGATAGGCCAGTCGTGTGAGAAACTTATCATGCAAGCGGTCAGACAAGTGTAAATTATGGTCTGTAAAGAAAACTTTAAGCTCTTCTCTGAACTCAAAAAAACATGTTAATACTTTTTATGTTGTAGAAGCGTTACATGGTCGCTGCCCATATCATTGCCTTATTTTAACAAAGTTAACCATTTTCACTTTAGTGTTGTTTGATGGAGGCATTGTCTGTATAGTTTTTCGGGCCTTTTCCCCCAGCATTGTCCCAGCCATATCCACGGCAGCAGGAAGAATTAAGTCCTCCACAATAGTACGGGGCTTGCCTGTCCTAGCCACTCAGTAGCTCACCATATAAGACGCTTCTAGCCCCTTCTTATGTTGCTTTTATGAATGTCTTACTACTCAAAAGTAGTCTTAATTCTCGCTCAAAAAAATTCCTGTGGCTTATTTTTCAAATTGGCATGTTTTGTTTCTAAATGTCTGTGCAAGAGTGCAGGTTTCATCAAGTTGTGAGATAGTACGTTTGCACATATAAAAACACACTGTGGCCGAGGAAATGTGCTATTCCAAATATAAGTGAAACCCAAATCAATGTAGTTCTCATCATATTTGCTGCATCAGATTCACAACAGTCATTGTCCATGCTAGCTGGGCTAACAACAAAATGTAGAATTACTGATGTTAGCATTGGATGTGCTCGTGGAAGCAGAACAACTTGTGTCATCGACAGGTGCAGGTGTAGTACTGCTGGTAGTAGCAGTACTACCAGTAGAGCTGGAATGTGTTTCTATGGACACAGGCCCAACATTTCTTTAACCATTTTCGAGCAAACGGAATGAGCAGCAGCTACGTTTGGCTAAATACGGACCGTTAGCCAAAATCCCACGAGAGAGTAACGGTTAATGTGATTGGATGTTAATTATTTGACTAGGCTACCTGTATTTGACATTGTGTTGATATTTCTCTCTACAGTCGTGGCCAAAAGTTTTGAGAATGACACAAATATTAATTTCCACAAAGTTTGCTGCTCCAGTGTCTTTAGATATTTTTGTCAGATGTTACTATGGAATACTGAAGTATAATTACAAGCATTTCATAAGTGTCAAAGGCTTTTATTGACAATTACATGAAGTTGATGCAGAGTCAATATTTGCAGTGTTGACCCTTCTTTTTAAGACATCTGCAATCCGCCCTGGAATGCTGTCAATTAACTTCTGGGCCACATCCTGACTGATGGCAGCCCATTCTTGCATAATCAATGCTTGGAGTTTGTCAGAATTTGTGGGTTTTTGTTTGTCCACCCGCCTCTTGAGGATTGACCACAAGTTCTCAATGGGATTAAGGTCTGGGGAGTTTCCTGGCTTGATGTTTTGTTCCCCGAGCCACTTAGTTATCACTTTTGCCTTATGGCAAGGTGCTCCATCATGCTGGAAAAGGCATTGTTCGTCACCAAACTGTTCCTGGATGGTTGGGAGAAGTTGCTCTCGGAGGATGTGTTGGTACCATTCTTTATTCATGGCTGTGTTCTTAGGCAAAATTGTGAGTGAGCCCACTCCCTTGGCTGAGAAGCAACCCCACACATGAATGGTCTTAGGATGCTTTACTGTTGGCATGACACAGGACTGATGGTAGGGCTCACCTTGTCTTCTCCGGGACAAGCTTTTTTCCGGATGCCCCAAACAATCAGAAAGGGGATTCATCAGAGAAAATGACTTTACCCTAGACCTCAGCAGTCCAATCCCTGTACCTTTTGCAGAATATCAGTCTGTCCCTGAAGTTTTTCCTGGCGAGAAGTGGCTTCTTTGCTGCCCTTCTTGACACCAGGCCATCCTCAAAGTCTTCGCCTCACTGTGCGTGCAGATGCACTCACACCTGCCTGGTGCCATTCCTGAGCAAGCTCTGTACTGGTGGTACCCCGATCCCGCAGCTGAATCAACTTTAGGAGACGGTCCTGGTCCTGGCGCTTGCTGGACTTCTTCACAACAATTGAACCACTCTCCTTGAAGTTCTTGATGATCCAATAAATGGTTGATTTAGGTGCAATCTTACTGGCAGCAATATCCTTGCCTGTGAAGAAGCCCTTTTTGTGCAAAGCAATGACGGCACGTGTTTCCTTGCAGGCAACCATGAACAAGGATTCCAAGCACCACCCTCCTTTTGAAACTTCCAGTCTGTTATTCGAACTTAATCAGCATGACAGAGTGATCTCCAGCCTTGTCCTCGTCAACACTCACACCTGTGTTAACAAGAGAATCACTGACATGTCAGCTGGTCCTTTTGTGGCAGGGCTGAAATGCAGTGGAAACGTTTTTGGGGGATTCAGTTCATTTGCATGGCAAAGAGGGACTTTACAATTAATTGCAATTCATCTGATCACTCTTCATGACATTCTGGAGTATATGCAAATTTCCATCATACAAACTGAGGCAGCAGACTTTGTGAAAATGTATATTTGTGTCATTCTCCAAACTTTTGGCCACGACTGTACATTAGATGGTAAACATTTTTTGGGGGGCAGTGAAACGAGGCTACTCAGGTGAGAGAACCTCACCCAAATGTATAACCCAGTTGGAAAATTTAAAATGGACCGTTTGAAAACAACGGCATTTATTTGGCATACTCCCGACGGCATTACTCGTACCCGTTTGAGAATACCTGCTCTAGGAGATGCCTTTATACATGTTCAATTCAACCACATTCTCTCTCTTTGTTGTTACCAAATAAACATTTTGAGAGGCAGGTGGATTATATATATATATATATATTGTACAATTAGTGTTTAAGGGTAAGGGTGAAAGGTCAAGTGGATATTTGTAAATTTAGATCCATGGCAACAGTCAGGGGTTCAAACAAAGATGATCAAAGAAACTGTAATTCACTGGCAATGCTTAGCCAGTAACAAGAGGGACAAGCAACTTAGACAAGCAAACAGAATAACTATTTTTTTCTTCTTTTTATTACTATTACTGGCATCAATGATAGTGTAGGTTTCTCCTGCAGTAATGACAGTTCCTTTCATAGAGCTTTGAGAACATCCGAAAAACATGTTCAACTACACCCATAACAATCATATCTATAATAAATAAACAGAAGATTGGAAAGCATGTCCTACTAAACATCATTGAGAGGAATTTGCTGTAATTGAGAGGAATTTGCTGTAAAAAACAAAAAACAGTAAATACAACTTTGATAAAAACAAAATGTAAAAGCCTGACACTCAAACAGACATAAACCATCAATCTCTTTCTGGGCCCAAACAAATAGCATACAGGTCTGTCTGAGGTCACTGGATGGACAGAGACTGACATAGACAGGTTTATAGATTGTATTCCCAGTTCCAGTATGATAATTCTGTTCAGAAGTTCATCAGTTCCAGTCCCACACAGAAGGGAATGCCAAGTGAGTGACTTTTACTCTTTTAGAGAAAAGAGGAAACAATAGAGAGATCTGATTGGCTCCCAGTGATGGGGAAAGGCACTCTCATTGGTCAATGTCTCTGCTCATCTCACATCTCCCTTCGATTGGGCCGCTTGTCCCGTCCAACACCCACCTCTTTCTCTTCCTCCTCCTCCTCCTCTTCGTAGTTCTCTTCCTCGTTGATCTCTCCTTCCTTTCTGTGTTCTCCCTCTTTTCCTGCTGGGACCTCCTGGTCTTTCACTTCCTCCTGCAGCAGAACAAACACATTCATCAGGTGGGTAAGACCATAGACAGGATGTGGAGTGGAGCAATGTTCTAAACTAGAGCAGTAAGGTGAGAACCAGGATTACAGGCCAACAGGCGGATCATTCTAGAACATTGAGGCAATTGTGGTGGAACGGTGACAGACTGACCATGTTGGAGCAGTGTCAGAGCATTCACTAGTGTTTAGATGGGTGAATGGAGTACACACACACACACACACACACACACACATACATATTTGGGGGGGTAACTAGACATGGGGCACGTGCACACACCCAACCAACACACATCTATACTGAGAGAGTGATGGTTTATCTACTGGTCCCTGCTCTGGGACAAACCCACGGTTGTTTTCCCACTCAAGGTTCCACGTACAATATTCCATGGTGTTCTAGACTCACGTGTTCTCCGTTCTCCTCGTTGTATGGCTCCTCCTCCCTCTTCTGCCCCCCGGCCAAATCCTCCTGCACCTAACAAGGTTAACCACCATCAGACCATGTCTCCTCCCTCCTCCTGTTTGAACCTGTGTGTGTGTGTGTGTGTGTGTACCTCGTCCTCCTCCGGATACTGGTCATCCAGGTTGTCTTCCTGCTGGTCGGGGTTTACCGCCATCTGCAAACACAGAAACCATGACAACTGTTACCATGGCAAAGTCACTGGAACAACTTTTACCTGTTGCTTGTATCAGAGCCTTAAGTTTGTCCAGCTGGTGTATATCTCTGACTACTTCTAACTGTTGTCTCCTTACTTCCTTTCCCTCTCTTCTCTCCTCCATCCCTCATTCCCTCCCTCCTTCTCTCACCACCAGTTCCTCATCTATGGCTGGGTGATTGGGGTTGAGATGTGTGTCTGCCTCCTCTTCCTCCTCTTCCTCCCTGTGCTGAAGATGCTGCTCTTCTGCCACATCAAACTCATCCTCCCCCTGGTTATTAGGGTCATCCTCTGGGTCCACCTCCCCCTCTACTGCCCCCTGCAGGGCGGGCGGGATGGAGAGCGACAGATTGTCAGTGTGTGTGAAACTGTGCATATCACCGTTCAAATTGGGGTGGGTTTCTCTGCTCTACTATCTATGAAAGCACACACAGAGACACACACACACACACACACACACACACGGAAAGAACACTAGACCAATACCCAAGGGGCTGAGGGTTGATACTGATGTTTGTGTCAGGCAGGGAGAGAGAGAGAGAGAGAGAGACAGAGTAGGGGTTGAGGCTGATGTTTGTGTCAGGCAGGGAGAGAGAGTGAGTAGGGGTTGAGGCTGATGTTTGTGTCAGGCAGGGCGAGAGAGAGAGAGACAGAGTAGGGGTTGAGGCTGATGTTTGTGTCAGGCAGGGAGAGAGAGAGAGCCCTCCAGTGCCAACAGATCCTCCATAATTCACTACATCACTAACTATGGCTTTAGGACTTCTTAGAAAGACATGTACTGAGTCAGAGTCAACTAATGTCAATTCACTCATTTTACATTACTTTAAAGGTGTAGAACATGTTTGAACATGATAATATCATGTTTGAATATGATTCATAAACATAATAAAACATGTAACATAAGAAATAAAAGAGTGAAAACTACAGTTCAAACTGGAGTGAGAGATTCACCTCAGACCATGTGACAGTCATTGAAATCAGTGGTTGATAGAGACAGTTTGGTAGATTTAAATATCTGTCTGACCTCCTGTAGCTGTGGTACTCGGTGGTCCTCTTCCTTCTCCTCCTCCAAGTGGGTGTCCCTCTCTGTACACACAGCAAACCAACAGTGAGTCAGATAACAGCCAGGTAAGGATGTCTATACAATCACATTTGTCTTACTTTGGTCAAAAATGCAGAGAAAAAAAAATATTTTGTCTAAATGTCAATATTCGTCTCCCTCTTTAAAATGGTTCCAGAATCCAGACAGAACATTTTGTGATTTGATTGAGTGATTGATTATCTCACCTTCGTCATCATTAATATGAGGTTCTTCATCACCCTGGACGATGTCATTGTTCATGTTCTCATAGTCACTCTTCTTCCTGAACAACATAACAGAACATATTGTAACACCATTCCATATGGGGTCAAATTCTTTTCAATAAGTAATTGATTAATTGTATTGAATATAATGGTGACCTCTACATAACCTATGACCCCTGCCCCATGCTCTCTGACCTGAGTTGCTCCTCCTTCAGTAGCTGTTCTCGATGGTCCGCCTCTCGATGCTGCTCCTCTCTCTCGTGCTGAGCTCGCAGACGCCGCTCTCTCTCCCTCTGCACGCTCATTCTCTGGGCCTCCTGGCGCAGCTGGAGCTCCCTCGTCCTCTGGGCCTGCAGGGCCTCCTGGCGCAGCTGGAGCTCCTTCGTCCTCTGGGCCCGCTCAGCCTCCAGGCGCTGCTGCACCTGCTGCTGCTCGTAGGCAGACTTCATTCGCTCCTCCTGGGCCTGGTGGGCCTCCTGCTGGAGGTGGGTCTCAGGGACGAGGTGGATGTCACTTTGTGGATCCTGGGGAAACCAGACAGACAATGAGACAACAGGTTCTAATGCTGTTCTAAATAGATTGTATTAAGGAGTACCATTGGTGTAAAGTACTTAAGTAAAAATTATTTAAGTCATTTTTTTGGGTGTCTGTACTTTACTATTAATATTTTGGACAACTTTTACTTCACTACATTCCTAAAGAAAATTATTTTGAATGCTTAGCAGGACAGAACATGGCCCAATTCACACACTTAGAGAACATCCCTGGTCATCCCTACTGCCTCTGATCTGGTGGACTCACTAAACACAAATGCTTCATTTGTAAATTATGTCTGAGTGTTGGAGTGTGCCCCTAGCTATCCGTACATAGACAAAATAAAACACAAAAATTGCGGTTACTGGTTTGCTTAATATATGTAATTAGAAATTATTCACACTTTTACTTTTTATTTTTGATACTTAAGTACATTTTAGTAATTACATTTACTTTTGATACTTAGAGTTGAAGTCGGACGTTTACATACACCTTAGCCAAATACATTTAAAACTCACAACTGCTGACATTTAATCCTAGTAAAAATTTCCTGTCTTAGGTCAGTTGGGATCACCACTTTATTTTAAGAATGTGAAATGTCAGAATAATAGCAGAGAGAATGATTTATTTCAGCTTTTATTTCTTTCATCACATTCCCAGTGGGTCAGAAGTTTACATACACTCAATTAGTATTTGGTAGCATTGCCTTTAAATTGTTTAACTTGAGTCAAACGTGTCGGGTAGCCTTCCACAAGCTTCCCACAATAAGTTGGGTGAATTTTGGCCCATTCCTCCTGACAGAGCTGGTGTAACTGAGTCAGGTTTGAAGGCCTCCTTGCTCACACACGCTTTTTCTGTTCTGCCCACAAATTGTCTATAGGATTGAGGTCAGGGCTTTGTGACGGCCACTCCAATACCTTGACTTTTTTGTCCTTAAGCCATTTTGCCACAACTTTGGAAGTATGCTTGGGGTCATTGTCCATTTGGAAGACCAATTTGCCACCAAGCTTTCCTGACTGAGGTCTTGAGATGTTGCTTCAATATATCCACATAAATTTCCATCCTCATGATACCATCTATTTTGTGAAGTGCACCAGTCCCTCCTGCAGCAAAGCACCCCCACAACATGATGCTGCCACCCCCGTGCTTCACGTTGGGATGGTGTTCTTCGGCTTGCAAGCCTCCCCCTTTTTCCTCCAAACATAACGATGGTCATTATGGCCAAACCGTTCTATTTTTGTTTCATCAGACCAGAGGACATTTCTCCAAAAAGTATGATCTTTGTCCCCATGTGCAGTTGCAAACTGTAGTCTGGCTTTTAAATGGCAGTTTTGGAGCAGTGGCTTCTTCCTTGCTGAGTTGCCTTTCAGGTTATGTCAATAAGGACATGTTTTACTATGGATATAGATACTTTTGTACCTGTTTCCTCCAGCATCTTCACAAGGTCCTTTGCTGTTGTTCTGGGATTGATTTGCACTTTTCGCACCAAAGTACGTTCATCTCTAAGAGACAGAACGCGTCTCCTTCCTCAGCAGTATGACGGCTGCGTGGTCCCATGGTGTTTATACTCGCGTACTATTGTTTGTACAGATGAACATGGTACCTTCAGGCGTTTGGAAATTGCTCCCAAGGATGAACCAGACTTGTGGAGGTCAACAAAAAATTTTTCTGAGGTTTTGACTGATTTCTTTTGATTTTCCCATGATGTCAAGCAAAGAGGAACTGAGATTGAAGGTCTTGGCCTTGAAATACATCCACAGGTACACCTCCAATTGACTCAAATGATGTCAATTAGCCTATCAGAAGCTTCTAAAGCCATGACATCATTTACTGGAATTTTCCAAGCTGTTTAAAGGCACAGTCAACTTAGTGTATGTAAACTTCTGACCCACTGGAATTGTGATACAGTGAATTATAAGTGAAATAATCTGTCTGTAAACAATTGTTGGAAAAATTACTTGTGTCATGCACAAAGTAGATGTTCTAATCGACATGCCAAAACTAGTTTGTTAACAAGAAATTTGTGGAGTGGTTGAAAAACGAGTTTTAAATGACTCCAGCCTAAGTGTATGTAAACTTACGACTTCAACTGTAAGTATATTTAAAACCAAATACTTTTCCACCACTGAGCAGTACTACCGATGTTCTAAAGACCTTATATTAAGCAGTTCTAAGTGGCTCTAACTAGTTCTTACCTGTTGTGGTTGGCGTCTCTGACGGTTCAGAGCGTTGTTGTCTGGCTGGTCGTGTTCTGCCTCCAAACCTTCGTCCTCCTGTGGTTGTTCAGATTCCTCCTCCAGCTTCTGAGGCTGCCCCGCCTGCTCCATCTCTTCTTCCGCCAGCTCTCTCCTCCTCTCTGCCTCCCCCTCCGCCAGCTCTCTACTCCTCTCTGCCTCCCCCTCTGTCTCTCCATATCCCTCTTTCTCAGCATGATGGGACCCGGCAGGCTGAGACTGGAACTCTGGCTTGCCCACCTCCTCCTCCTGCAGATGCAACTGGTTGGTAAATTAACAGAGTGGGTTAGAGAGGATGAGTGTGTGTGTGTGTGTGACAATGTGTCACAAAATAACATGACAGATTCAAAGGTGTGCCAAAAAAAGCAGCCTCCTCTACCCTGGACTGTGTGTCCCCATGGTCTTCCTCATGGGTGTGTGCTTCTATGTGGGGCTCAGCCAATAAGGCAGCTGGCTGTGGTAGGGGTGGGCCCTGTTCATGGGCCTTGGCAAATAGAGCAGCAGGCTGGGCCTGTTGGTGGGCGGGGTTTTGATCATGTCGAAGGCTGGGCATTCTGATCAGGGTCTCTTTGAGTTGCTTAAACTCATCTACCTGGACCTGAGGAAATACCAGACAACCTTCAGTCAACTATTAAATAACCATAAGGAAACAGTGAGGTCAGGACATGCAAACAACATTAAGTCAGATTTATTGAAGGGCACTTGCATGAGCAAAGGTTAGCTGAAGGTTAGAAGAGTGTTAGGAGGCAGCCTCCTCAGAACCAGGAAGACAGCATCAAGGAAGCCAGAAGATCAGGGGTCAGAGGTGAGAAATGAGAGGTCCTCTTGCAAGGGGGACCGGCAGCAGACATGCAGAGGGACAGCCCACCTACAGATGGCAAGACATCTGAGTGAAGGACCATTAGCCCAGCCCACAAACACCCCCCCCCGTTTCCAGATTTAAATGGTACAGTACTTTCTCCCCCATGGACTGGACCAGCTAAATAACCCATTTAACAAACATTGCTTTTCTGACAGACAAAGCTGTAGAATTCTTAAATTCTTTCCAAATTCTTTCCCTCTCACTCTCTTTCGCTCACTCCAAATCAACCCATTATATTTTCTCGCTTGATTAGCTTAAGCATTCTTTGATGTTCCGCTCAAGCTCAGACACCCCTTAGTGAACCAACCCACCCGATGCGATGCCCGCCCTCCCGCTGCCCAAACCCACACAGACTGACACCGCCCCTCCGAGAGTCATGCCTTCCTGTCCTTCACCAGGATAGTCCCTAGATATCATGTTAGACACCAACCAGGATAGTCCCTTGATATCATGTTAGACACCAACCAGGATAGTCACTAGATATCATGTTAGAAACCAGGAGTCACTAGATATCATGTTAGAAACCAGGAGTCACTAGATATCATGTTGGAAACCAGGATAGTCCCTAGATATCATGTTAGACACCAACCAGGATAGTC
>QNTS01002830.1:106923-123879 GCA_003317085.1 Hucho hucho | reverse complement strand
GTTCTCCCTGTAATACCACCTGGAATATCCCACCCTACCCGTTCTCCCTGTAATACCACCTGGAATATCCCACCCTACCCGTTCTCCCTGTAATACCACCTGGAAAATCAGAGCAGCAGATTCAACTTTTCTTTACAGATACTGAATAAATGCAGAAGACATTTCAGTTGAATGCATTAAGTTGTACAACTGACTAGGTATCTCCCTTTCCTTATCAGAGAGCCTTTACGGTCACTTTATTACAATAGGTAGCTTAACAAAGCCCTATTGTACATGCATTCAACATCATAGGTTTAAAGTGTGTACTTATTAAACAGAGCAACAGGGCTTCTAACTCCCTTTAACTTCTCAGGGAGCAGCTCCCGAGGTGACGGTTTTGGAGAGCCTGGCGTGCCCAAAGTAAAATGCCTCCCATTCAGGCCCAGAAAATAGGATATGCATATATTTAGTACCATTGGATAGGAAACACTCTGAATTTTCCAAAACTGTTAACCATTTGTCTGTGAGTGAAACAGAACGGATATGGCAGGCAAAACCCCGAGGAATTTCTGTCCTGGAAAAAGTGATTTTGACACATTGCTCATTTGGGAACCCCTCCCTCATGAAAATGACCATATAAGGGCATATGAATGCAGTACACATCGCTTCCTTATGATGTCAACAGCCTCGAGATGGTGTTTCCCTCCATTTTGGATGCTTTAGACCAGAGAAAACGACCAAACTAGTGGGTCCCCCCTTGATGACAACAGTACCCAGGGCGCGCGCCCGAGAAGTCGCGCAGTGTCTTATTTACCGTCTTTAGAGCTCAGTTTATATTCCGGTTGATTTATAATAGTAAATATACGTAAAGGTGTTCCTAAGGATACATTTAAAACTATGTTTGAATGTTGTTGGACAAGTTTATAGGTATAAGATGAACGAGTTCGCGCCACGTTTCAATGGACTAGTGGAGGCTGTCAAAATGTGTTATGTGTGTGCCACGCTGGCTAATGAATTCATGGCTATGAGAAAGTATGTGAGGTGCTGCCCTCAAACAATCAAATGTAGAGCTTTCGCCGTAAAGCCTTTTTGAAATCTGACAACGCTGTGATATTGCCAAGAAACAGAGCTTTTGATGAGTATGAAACACTTGTATATTGGTGGATTTTTAATAATTCAACTTTGGGATTTTGAATTTGGCGCTTTACATTTTACCTGGTGGTGTCGGGAGTGGGTCGCTAGCGACCCACCGCTCCCTGTCTAGTTAACGCTAGGGTTAAATTCCACAACATACATTCTGGGTAGGCTACTTCTCAATACAGGCACTGATCTGGACACAAGGGGAGCGGAAGCAATATGACAGAAGGAAGCCTACCTGTACTTTCACCTGTTCACTTCTCAGATTAGTGTGGGTGAAGGAATGGAAATGCAGAGGAAGAAAGGTTAGACTATTGAGAGATACCCATAGACTGGGACCATACCTTTACCAGGGACCAAAACACAGACATGAGAGAATAGTCTGAGCTTCACAGCTCCACTGTGTTCATTTCTCAGTGCCAGTGATCTCTCTTAGGTTAGGCCATGCATCTCTGTCTGTCAAGCCAGTCGGTGTTCGATAGATTAAGTGAGGGGAAGCCAGGACAGAGTCAAACTGTGAAGCAAAAACTCACAACTGGGAGACAGAAAAGAAAGGTAGGGAAAGAGGTAGGTTTGAGTAGAGGTAGAGAGAAGGGGAGAGGTAGAGAGGTTGAGGGAAGAGAGGAGGGAGAGGAAATTAAGAAATAGATGGTGTGTGTGGGGAGAGGAAGAGGGAAAGATGGGGAGAGATACAGAGGCTGACGAAAGGGGAAGGGGGCAAGGCAGGGTGGAGAGGGAGAGGCACTGACTCAAATCTAGAACAACAGTGAGTCAAGTGTTCAAACCCAGAGAAAGCCCTGTTGTACAAGGAACAAACCCAGAGAAAGCCCTGTTGTACAAGGAACAAACCAAACCTGTACCAGGAAAAAACAACAATTTCCTAGGTCTTAATCTCAGCAGCTTCAGGGCATGTCCATGTAAAAGGACCCATGAGCACCAACATGGGAAGTTCATAGGAGGATATCAAACTGGGTGTCAAATGAAAGCTAAGAGTCTATATTTCTGGGAAATTAAAGGCATAGATAAATGTTTATAAAATGTTCCATCTTAAAAATGAGGCATAAGTAAAGGATTTGATTTCTGGATAAACAGATGGGAAAGGGGTCTTTGACAACATCTACTGTGGTAGCAGAAATCATGACTGACTGCATTTCCAATATTAGCAGGCAGAATTTAGACTGTTCTGAGACAGAATGGCTATATAAGGAATGGAGCATATAGGAGGAGGGCTCAGGAACCATTATAGATACCATTATAACCTAGACAGCTGTCAGATGTGGGCGTTAACAAGCAAGAACTGAGACGGAAAGATAATGGTGAAGAAAGGTCAAGATGAGTTATTTTCATATAGAGGAAGGGGATTCTATTTGTTAAGCAGGGACAGAATACTATAAAGGAAGAGCTCTGTGATAAGATATTTCAGTCTCTTTCCTTGGAGAGGCTCGGCTTTAATCCATTGAATTAAAGTCTAAATTGAATTCACAAGTTCCGGTATCTGTGTAAATATTTGACTCAAGATTTTCCACAACACTACCAGAAACAGTCTTAAAAAGGTATCAGAAATACATTAAAACACAATAATGTTGACATAAAGACCCCTGACAACTAATGTCAACACATGATTTGTTTTGGATAAATTGTTTACCTTCTGTAAATCTAAGAAATATTCCCTTGTAATCCCGTTACCAAAAAACCCACATATCTGGAAGATATTTAAAAAATTCTCACTTCACAGACGTAACAAGTAATGGGAGACCTACCGAATAGTTTTAGTGATTATACTGATATCAATTGTGTTTATTAATTAAGTGATTGAAACTTGTAATTGTGTTACAAAATTGGTAAGTGAATTACTGCAACTGAATTGGCTGCAATGTGAAATCATAACAGTCAAAAACCACAGTTGGGTCACCTGCTACTGTCCTCCCTTCAGTACAGTGAGCAGAACACAGAGTACAGTCCAATACAATACAGTAAAGAAAAGTAGAGTACATTGTACTCTACCCTATGCTCTGCTGTATTTTACCGCACTCTACTCAACTGTGATGTCCAAACTTGTGAAACATCCGTAATTATTCATTTCTGTGTAGTACAGATCAGGGACCCATGGTGTAATTCCATTACCGTAATTCCGTTACTGGGTGTAAATCCACTTCACTTACTGTAGTTCAATAAGCAAAATAGATTTTTCCAAAGTCAATGTGTTGTGTCATATCATAGCTGACACCCCATTCTTTCTGCAGACATCTTTGAATCTTCATTCGGACCAGATATATAACGAGTTTTTGGAATACGTGTTTGCATAAAAACCTGAGAGATTTTACCGTAATCCGCCACCAAAATTCGCATCTGCACAGTTCTTCCATTAAAGCTGTGACATAACTTTTTGGGGGTACCCTAAAGAAATGTGAATTACAGATCTGCCATTCTCAATGAAAGCAAGTCTAAGAAGTGGTAGATCTGTTCAAATGTGCGCTATTTCTATGATTCTATGATGTGCTTAAATTTTATTCTTTGCTCATTTACTTAACCTCTTAAAAATCTCTACAGATCGGTGTCCCAGCCTCGGGACGGTTGAGCTAATGTGCGCTAATGCCATTAGCATGACGTTGTAAATAACAAGAACATTTCCAGAACATAGACATTTCTGATATTGGCAGAAAGCTTAAAATCTTGTTAATCAAACGGCACTGTCCAATTTAGAGTGAAAGAATACCATGCTATTGTTTGAGGAGAGTGCACAGTTATGTACTTAAAAATGTATATATTGACCAATTAGGCAAATTTAGGCAGACTTGATACAACATTTTGAAAAGAAATGCGATGGTTGATTGGATCAGTCTAAATCTTTGCACATACACGGCTGCCATCTAGTGGCCAAAATCTAAAGTGCGTCTAGAGTCCAAAGTCAGATAATGGACTTTCTCTTGCCTTTCACGATGGGGGGGGGGGAAAAGAAAATTGTATTATCTATCTTTTACCAGATCTAATGTGTTATATTCTCCTACAATAATTTCACATTACCACAAACTTCAAAGTGTTTCCTTCCAAATGGTATCAAGAATATGCATATCCTTGCATCCAGTCCTGAGCTACAGGCAGTTAGATTTGGGTATGTCATTTTAGGAGAAATTTGAAAAAAAATATGGGCCAATCCTGTTAAGGGTTTTGTACACCAGCTTCAAACAGCTGAAAATATTTGTGGATATGGAAAAGATGTCACAGTAGTTAAGATGGTACAATGGTTCTCTACACTATACTTGCTTGTTTTGTCACAAACTGAAATTAACTATTAGAATTAGAATTTTTGCAAACAGGAAATGGCAGAGCGATTTCTGCATAGTGCATCTTTAAATTAATTTTCAATTTTTTATGGTGGAAATTGTTAAAAGTAGTCATTGTGCATAGAGTTGTATGGTTTGTTCAACTTTGAAATCAATGGTTTTGTTTGGCATAGATTTAAAAGTGAAAATAACTGAGTCAAAGCATAATTCCGTTAACGTGGAATTTCCCTTAAAACCATCCAAAATAACACTATTACTTATCTACCTGCTAACGGTGCTACTCTGACAGCTCAGTGAGCACGGCAACAGAGGTCCCATAAGAGTGAGTCCCCCAATGGTTAACATAGTCCCTTATGGTGGATAAAGTATATGGAGAGAGAGAACAGAAGGCACACTATGAAGTTGACCTTTAGAGTAAACTGGGCCCAGAGTCAGATCACACACTCTCATAGACCTCTCCCGGAACTCTTGTGCCTCGAGGGGAGGTGTGTGTGGTGGGCTGGGTTCCACCTCCATTGTAATTCTACTCACCTGAGCAACCCTATACAGGTGAGACAGACCGGTACAGAGACTGGACCTCTGCTTGGTAGAGCTGGGCTCAGGTGCATCTCTCCAATACTCTCTCAACTGGGCAACCCTATACAGGTGAGATCTGTCTCAATCTTCAAACAGACAGGGCAGCATTCTACAGGTGCAGATGGGGCCTGTGTAGTTGGCTACAGGTAGGCTACCTTCAATTCCCCTTACTCTAACTACTCACCTGGCCAGGGGAGAAACCAGGTAGGTGTTGGTCTGAGAGGAAGGGCCTTTGGGACTTCTGGACCCAGTGATCTTGTCAGGGCTCCTCTCATCTCACAGGGGAAGTTTACCATCATTCCTACATAATGTATAATAATTACATCATCTCTATGTACTATAGCCCTCCAGGGGTCTCTAGAGTCTCCTTCACCTGTCCCTCTCAGGTGTCCCTAACTGAGCCGCTCCCTCTCTCCTCCGGGTGACAACTCTACACCTGGGTATACATAGATAGCCACCTACCTCCTCCAACACAACTGGTGAAGGCAAAGAGAGGACTGAGCATGCAAGGTCTCTCTCCTCATGGCAATAATATCCTTCTGTCTCCCTTTGTATTTCCCACACACACATACAGGAGTGAGTATGTGATACGAGTGAGGGTTGTAAGGAAAGGACAGTTCCAGGGCCAATCCTCAGTGGCCTCTTTCTCTTTCAGTGGAAAATAAAAATAAAATAGTCGTCCTTATGTTTCACTGTCTAGTGTCTTTACAACATTCACCCTTCTGCTGTTTCATAAGAAAAATGCAATTTCAGATTAGGGCTCCTAATATAACAATGTATTTCTGAATGATAAAAAAATACCTTTGATTGCAACTTAGCTCCTCACTTCAATGCAGTTCTTGTAAAATGTTCCACATGAGTGTGTCTGCTAAATGCCTAGTAGAGAACATTTAAATAGAGAGTAGCCTACGGAGTACAGAGCCGTTGGCAGAGTTGAGGCCAGCAAAAACCATATTAATGTACGGCAGTTAATAGCTGCTCTGTTGTTGAAAAGGGGAAACTGAATCGATTCCCCCCCCACAGGCTGTGTAACAGTCCATCTCTAAATATACTGTAGGTCACATTAATGCTATCAACAGCAGAGAGTAGATATTGAATGACAGTGAAACGGAACAGAAACACCACTTCACACCAATGCGAGAAGGCTGAAGTGAGTTACCCCTGACAGAATGTGAGTGAAGGGCTATCCAATCCATTTGAAAATGGTCCACGTATTCTTATTTCACTGTCCAACCAGGCATACAGTACATTTAAAACATGGAACAAGAACCATGTGTGTAGCCTAACCTAAATTATATAACAGAGTATGTGGAAATTGAACAGTGTCCACATTGAACTATCCTAGAAAGCACAACTGTAAAACCAAACATCAAATTGGTGGTTTGATCATCTAAAGACCAGGGCCTACTTAAGAGAAACCGGCTGTAGAGGGAGTGACCTAAGCATTTAGAATGCTAGCCTAGTGACCTGTCTGACTGAGGTGGCAAGTGAGGTTTCCAGAGGTGCAGAGCCTCGGGACACTGAGGACACCAAGTGTGTCCTTCTATACAGCCATAAATCCTTTATCAAGAAACTCCTCTCGACCAAACTCAAAATAACCTCTTAGGCCCCGGTACATATTTATGCTAGGCTATAGACTAGGTTGGGGAATGATGTGTGCTAAACTCAGCTGATGAGCTTTGCATCCAAACAGACAAGTCCACCCACCCTCTCAATTAGAGGTTGACTGATTATGATTTTTCAACGGTGATACCGATTATGGAGGACCAAAATAAGTTAAAGAATATATATTAATGACAATTACAACAATACTGAATGAACAATGAACACTTATTTTAACTTAATATAATACATAAAATAAATGTCTCAAATAAATAATGAAACATGTTCAATTTGGTTTAAATAATGCAAAAACACAGTGTTGGAGAAGAAAGTAAAAGTGCAATATGTGCCATGTAAAAAAGCTAACGTTTAAGTTCCTTGCTCAGAACATGAGAACATATGAAAGCTGGTGGTTCCTTTTAACATGAGTCTTCAAGATTCCCAGTTAAGAAGTTTTAGGTTGTAGTTATAGGACTATTTCTCTCTATACCATTTGTATTTCATATACCTTTGACTATTGGATGTTCTTATAGGCACTATATTATTGCCAGCCTAATCTCGGGAGTTGATTGGCTTGAAGTCATAAACAGCGCTGTGAAGCAAGCATTGCAAAAAGCGCTTGGCAAACGCAGGAAAGTGCTGTTTGAATGATTGCTTACGAGCCTGCTGCTACCTACCACCGCTCAGTCAGACTGCTCTATCAAATATCAAATTATAGACTTAATTATAATATAATAAACACACAGAAATACGAGCCTTAGGTAATTTAATATGGTCAAATCCGGAAACTATAATTTAAAAAACAAAACGTTTATTCTTTCAGTGAAATACGGAACCGTTCCGTATTTTATCGAACAGGTGACAACCCTAAGTCTAAATATTGCTGTTACATTGCACAACCTTCAATGTTATGTCATAATTATGCAAATTAATTACGGTCTTTGTTAGGAAGAAATGGTCTTCACACAGTTCGCAACGAGCCAGGTGACCCAAACTGCTGCATATACCCTGACTCTGCTTGCACAGAACACAAGAGAAGTGACACAATTTCAGGCACCACATTGATTATATGCAACGCAGGACAAGCTAGTTAAACTAGTAATATCATCAACCAAGAGGCGACTCCGGGATGCTGGCCTTCTAGGCAGAGTTGCAAAGAAAAAGCCATATCTTAGAATGGCCAATAAAAAGAAAAGATTAAGATGTTCTTTTGCCCACCATAAATCCGGAGAATGCCAGACTTTGATGACAAAATTTGCTGTTCATCCTGTTCAAGTGAGCACAGCATAACAAGGCGAGTCCAAAAAGGTCTTGTATGCTGCTGCATAAATTATGTAATAATATATGTAATTTCACTCCAGAGGCGTGCAGCAGTCTAAGGCACTGCATCTCAGTGCAATCGACGTCACTACAGTCCCTGGTTCGAATCCAGGCTGTATCACATCCAGACGTGATTGGGAGTCCCATAGGGCGGCGCACAATTGGCCCAGTGTCGTCCCGGTTTGGCAGTCACTGTAAATAAGAATGTGTTCTTAACTGACTTTCCTAGTTAAATAAAGGTTCAATGTAAAAATGTTTACAAAAATATGCCAGGGAGATACGTACACTAGCTAAGAAAGTAATACGTGTATGTTGTGTAGTAAGCTGTTAGTAGCCCATGTGCATCACCCTAATAATCTGGTCTATTTTCCCCCTCTTCATTTCGCCTACTGTTCTGACTTGGTGGTGCACATGTAGCCTATAACCTGTTTTAGAGAAATGAACGGCCCATGTTCTGAACTCTGTCGCGGAACATTTTAAAAGTGCTAAACAAAGTTATTGACTACGTCCATCCTAGCCCGCTCATTAATGTCTTAATCGAAATTACAGATAGCCTCTTATCCGCTCATCGTCCCCTCATATGCCATAGTTTGTACATCTCCATTGTCATTAGAAGCCACATTTGTTCAAGCAAGTCAGCCATATCAACCATGTTTTTTTTAAAGACAGTAAATGAGGCTGAATTAACTGTTTCACTGCCTGACAAGGCTCCACTGAGCCAGGTGTAGAAATGGTAAGATGTTGGGACAGCTTTATGTAGGCCCTAACAGTTTGTGGGAACCGTGTGTCACCGTTATAGTGCAAATAATCGATTGATCAGTGTTGTGTTTGTTAGTGGCTTTGCTGGCATGCACAGTTTTTGTTTTGTTTGCCCCACCAAGATTAAAAATTCAAAAATCGCCACTGCTCTCTCCTTATCTTTTCAAATCTCGGCTGAGGAAAACATTTACCTTGAAGCTGCGCTGAGAGCGACTCTTGATGCTGCTGGTACTTGGCAGCCATCGCCTCTGTCCTCTTCAGCTGTTTGTGCATCTCATACGATATCATCCCCCCGTAAATAATCCCGAAAACCACGGTGATCAGAAGGAGAGACTGGAAGATTCTCCGCTGCCTCCGAGAACACACTCCGTTCCCCATGGTTGAATAGCCCCTCTCCCCGCTGCCTGCACAACCAATCTCCCGGTCACTTCGGTGGAAAGTTCAGCTCAACTTTTTACTACTACCTCTCAAGCCCCTTCTTACCTCAGTCGTCCCCAAGCATTATTAGACAGAGGGCGCAGAAGCACTTTAGAGTTGGGGGAAGTTTAGTGAAGATGTTGGACTCATTTTAGCCCACAACACGGTGTAGCCACATCCACGAAGGAATCCCAGTTTGTTGTTACTTCTCCTTGGATTTTTTGCTTGACTACAGTACACACAGCAAACTCTCTCCGATATTTCATGAGATGCACACTTTGCCAATGTGGGTAATGTAGAAACAATGCGCACTACTCTATTCCGAAACAAAAGCAGACAGGATGTGACAGTGCAATGCGTTCAGACTTCGCCAAGCCCTGTAGCAGAAATCTAAATCCCGATATTTCCGAGGCCTTGCGGCACCTTTAATTGTAGTTACGTGTCACCTAAGCAGGGAAGACGCCACCCAACAGCAACTACTTAGGAAGTCATTCACCAATGAAACCCAACTACCCGCCCTCAACGGAATGTACTTTTCTCATTGGTCACGTCAGGGTTCGGTCAAACACTTTTGGAATGTGTGGGCGGGGTTTTGGAGGATTTGAGCACAGAGTTTCTAAACCAAGAGGCGCAACATCCCGAGACTTCTGGGAACTCGTTCAAAACAGACCAGGCCGGGGTTTGGGGATTGATAAATCAATAAGATAAGTGAAAAAAATCTTCCTTAGTTATTTATTTTCTCTAAATCTAAAGGCATAACTTAGATTCGAGCCGACCTCTTACGTATTTGAACATGTTAATATGCCAACCTCATGAAAGCGACAAACTGGTAAGTTTTCATTTTCGTCAAAATCAACTTTATATAGGAGTTGCCTTTGAGTTGACGGGCTGCACATGCGCAGTTCGGAGCGAGACGACCGTTAGACCCGCTACTGCACAATCATTGCCGCCATTCACAAAAGTTAAGGAACATGAAAATAAATTCTGCCTAGGTGCACTTTGATGCTAGAACAGCCCACATTTAGTTTTCATTTGAAATCAAAACGAGTAATGAATAGAAAAATCAGACAACCCCCATAGTAGAATAGTAATGTTGTAACGAAACAGGCAGGGAGCAAATTTATCTTGTCGGCTTGTTGTTGTGCCTATATGCCTATTTTGGAGGCATTTTAAATTTAGGAGTGCCATAGGGATTGAAACATGCATTCGGACAAGCAGTCAATGCACAAAAATTATTGCAATCGCGAAAACAGCCGTTTTAATGGCCTTTGTTAAAAAGAGGGGAATCCCAACTTTCCATTCCTGATGTATTCATTTCTCAACTCCTAAATATGTGCGAACTGCACCACTGTAAACCTGGATTTGTAGCAGTGGCATGGTTAAGCCAGTTACTGCTCTGCAATTTTACCGTAAGTTCACATGGGAGAGTGGGGCTAAATGTAATGCGGGTCAATTGTAGGGTAATTTGGGGTAAAATGCCAGCCTACCTCAAAATAATTTTTTTGGGGAGTGACTTAATAAAAAATTGTGATGAGACAGATGAGTTTTTTAGTTCAGAAAGAGTAGTGGCATCCAGGGAAAGTGTTGGGAGGGGGGAAAAGCGACAATGTGGTTTCTGTGAGACGTACAGATGGATTACCCCACGTGTTGCTGCTTTCCCCAAGTTATATATATGCATATATATATATATATATATACGTTAAAATCATTTTAACAAATCATTTTACCAATATGTTATTGGGCTCATTTCTGGGGGTGGAATTTATATTTTAGCATAATTTTATTTGCATTCATTTTAGAGTAGAATGTCCATCAGAAAAGTCACCAGAACTGACCTTCTCAGTCCTTCACCCCCAGACCCCCCACCTTTTTGCCCCCACTGCTACACATCTTTCCAGAGGAAACACTGCTCCCAATGAATCAGTTCGGTCCCTCGGGTCTAAAGGTGTAGTTGCCCTCATCTTCTCGACCCAAACAAAGCCAATCTCAACCCATCAAACACCTCATAGCATTGGGACATACTGTTTGATGTTGAATATTTCAATTACAAAATGCACATGATATGTTGCAGAGACTGTGCATCCCATTTAACTTAAAGACCAATTTATCAAAGGCTACTATAGAAGGTAGAAGGTATAGGACGACTTAAAGGATTTATAAGCAGTTTGTAAACCATATATTTATAGTTTGTAGATATAGTAATTTAAATATATCTGTAATACATATTTGCTGAAACTGTGTGCCTGTCAAATATTACACAAAATACTACACTGTGTGTTATCTTGCCTCAAAAGAAAAAACTACACACACATTTGATATATTGCACTTTATTGAGATGTTTGTTTGTTACATAAACATCATATTGGAATGCTTAACTTGTGTACAATGAGCTACAAAGCTGAGATACTGGGACATATCTTCAATTAGATAAATATTGCAAGTAACATAGGCTACAGCATAATTAAAAGAAAATATCATGTACCATGTTATCTTAAAAGAACAATACAGTGTCATTATTCAAGTAAAAACATTTTCAGAAATATTCCTTGTTCTTGAGACTGTAAATATATAAACATCGACGGGACTGTAGTGGAACAGGTCGAGAGCTTCAAGTTCCTTGGTGTCCACATCAACAACAAACTATCATGGTCCAAACACACCAAGACCGTCGTGAAGAGGGCACGACAAATCATATTCCCCCTCAGGAGACTGAAAAGATTTGGCATGGGTCCCCAGATCCTCAAAAAGTTCTACAGCTGCACCATTGAGAGCATCCTGACTGGTTGCATCACCGCCTGGTATGGCAACTGCTTGGCATCCGACTGCAAGGCGCTACAGAGGGTAGTGCGTACGGCCCAGTCCATCACTTGGGCCAAGATTCCTGCCATCCAGAACCTCCATACCAGGCGGTGTCAGAGGAAGGCCCTAAAAATTGTCAAAGACTCCAGCCACCCAAGTCATAGACTGTTCTCTCTGTTACTGCATGGCAAGCGGTACCGGAGCGCCAAGTCTAGGTCCAAAAGGCTTCTTAACAGCTTCTACCCCCAAGCCATAAGACTGCTGAACAGTTAATCAAATGTCTACCCGGACTATTTGCATTGACCCCCTTTGACCCCCTACCTGGTTAAATAAAGGTGAAATATCTATGCATAGTTACTTTACCCCTACCTACATGTACACTATCGTTCAAAAGTTTGGGGTCACTTAGAAATGTCCTTGTTTTTGAAAGAAAATCAAATGTTTTGTCCATTAAAATAACAAACAATTATTCAGAAATACAGTGTAGACATTGTTAATGTTGTAAATGACTATTGTAGCTGGAAATGGCAGATGTTTTATGGAATATCTACATAGGAGTACAGAGGCCCATTATCAGCAACCATCACTCCTGTGTTCCAATGGCACGTTGTGTTAGCTAATCCAAGTTTATCATTTTAAAAGGCTAATTGATCATTAGAAAACCCTTTTGCAATTATGTTAGCACAGCTGAAAACGTGTTCTGATTAAAGAAGGAATAAAACTGGCCTTCTTTAGACTAGTTGAGTATCTGGAGCATCAGCATTTGTGGGTTCGATTACAGGCTCACTAAATAGCCAGAAACTAAGACTTTATTCTGAAACTCGTCAGTCTATTGTTGTTCTGAGAAATGAAGGCTATTCCATGCGAGAAATTGACAAGAAACTGAAGATGTGTGTACTACTCCCTTCACAGAACAGTGCAAACTGGCTCTAACCAGAATAGAAAGAGGAGTGGGAGGCCCCAGTGCACAACTGAGCATGAGGACAAGTACATTAGAGTGTCTAGTTTGAGAAACAGACGCCTCACAAGTCCTCAACTGGCAGCTTCATTAAATAGTACCCCCAAAACACCAGTCTCAACGTCAACAGTGAAGAGGCGACTCCGGGATGCGACCCCAGGCGGGGTAACCCGGGTCAGATAAACAAACCTCCTCACTAAAAGACGAGGTAGAGAAAAATATGTGGTGTCAATCAACCAATCACATCCATGACACACTAATAAAGTGCTGTGACCATCGGTCATTAGTAGCTCTATTCACTCATCATGACTTCATGTTACCAAGTCATGGCACATCAACTTATAAAACAGTCCCAGTTCCTACACAACCTTGATCCTCAGCTTTCTGAACTGCACACATAGAAGACTGGGGTGTATTCATTAGTTGCACACAGTTCAAAACATTTAGCAAATTGGACAAATTCAGGTAGGTCCGTCCCCATTTTGGTTCCTAGTGAACTCAATGCTCAAGGCTGTGACTCAATACTGTCAAAAACCCTCCCTCCTTCCTTCCATTCTTTGTGGCCACTGAAAGGTAACATAACTGGGCCATGACATAAGGAAACGAGGATGTTTAGCTAAAGGTTAGATTTCAGCCAAAGAACTGTCTGTTTTAAAAGCACCAGTGTGAAGACGTCAAACAGCCCTCAGACCTCCACTGCAGCAACATATAAAGACATGTAGATGCAAGGCACAGGATATCAGGCTTAACCCACTGCATCTTCACAATCTGAACACTGTGTAAGACTCCAGGCAATTTACCAACTCAAACTTATATAGGGATTCAATTACAACGGAATCTGCTCCTACAACAAACCAAGGTAAACTATAACAAATTCACCACAAGTGTAAAATAGATTACTGTTGGTGCAGCCCACTACTTTGTGGCACATTAATAGTCAATGTGAAACATTACCATTGGTACAATGTATGATCTTTTTAAACCTACATACAGGAACAATCACTGTTATGATTCCTTCTTCTACTGTTTACCTAAACGACAATGCTGTGTGAACAGTTCAGAGTGTATTGCATATCTTATCCTGGAAAACACAAGAGCTCTAACCATTGACAAACATAGACTAGAGAAATGTGACACTGAGACACACCCTATAGGCCTTTAGTGTAATAAGAAAAAACATAGGGAATAGATCATACAAAGTTTACAAAGAATTCGAGAATGGTTCTACTGAGATAACATTCCTCAAACACAAGACGCCCCCTTTAATTCACCTAGACATAAATGGAGGGAACATAGTACACCAATCACATTTGTTGGATTATTCTAGGTCTCCAGTCAACATTATGGAGACGATTTCTGGAATTCTCATACTGTTCTCACTCTAGAACTTTAATCGTGTGTTCTAACGATACACCTTTATTCATGTGTTTTCTAGAACGTGGACAGCTCCTCCTCTTCACACAGCAGAGGTTCTACTTCAGGAACGTTCAGCTTCTTGCTGGTTTTAGCGGAGCGGTTCTTCCTATAGATGATGAACTGGGCGGTGACCTGGGAGGGTTAAGGCTCATTCACAAACAACACCACAACAAGTCAGCAATATTCCAGAGACAAAAATAACACTTTCACTTCTTTATCCTTATCCCTTTTTTTGTGAAATGATGATCTCTGAGAAAAAGAAAGGATACAAAGAAGTCTAGGAGGAGGACTCCCAGGCTGCCGATGAGCCAGGCCAGATGTTTGAGAATGAAGGTCTGTTTGGAGCCGACCAGAGCTGGTAGAACCACAATGACACTGAGCCCATAGGTCCCGTTGCCCATCATGGCCAGGGCAAACAGCATGTATGACGTGCCCTCTGTAGACTGCCGCTTAAACTGGAGACAGACAGGGAGATGTTACCTTTCAGACCTCAAAACCAACAGAGAAAAGTGGAGATTTTAGGTCTTCAAAACATGTTACGTAGTTAATTATTCACCCCTATTCTATTACTTCTTCATTTTAACTACTTTTTTGATGAGTTCCAAAATAATTTTAGTTCCGAACATATTATCACAATGTTTAACAATGTGTTAGTATGCATGATTTGTTGTTGGTAAGTCATGCATGTTCACAAAGACACTCAATATATAAAAACGTGTGTGTGTGTACTGTGCTCTCCCCCTTAGGCCATCCCTAGGAACTATTATCACATTGGGAGTGACAGTGAGTTCTCTGCAGGAGCCAACAGTCCAGATTCTGTGACATCACTCAGCACAAAACACCAGTCTCTCACGCCTGGTTCTCATCTCAACAGCATTCCTTTTTTCTCTTCTGGCCCCAACTACATTGAGCCTTCCTTTATCATCCCTTCCATCCCCTCCTCTAACCCTCTTCCCTCTCACTCCTCATGTCCCCTAACCCTGCCATCCTGTCACCCTCTTCCCTCTCACTCCTCATGTCCCCTAACCCTGCCATCCTCTCACCCTCTTCCCTCTCACTCCTCATGTCCCCTAAACCTGCCATCCTCTCACCCTCTTTCCTCTCACTCCTCATGTCCCCTAACCCTGCCATCCTCTCACCCTCTTCCCTCTCACTCCTCATGTCCCCTAACCCTGCCATCCTCTCACCCTCTTNAACTACATTGAGCCTTCCTTTATCATCCCTTCCATCCCCTCCTCTAACCCTCTTCCCTCTCACTCCTCATGTCCCCTAACCCTGCCATCCTGTCACCCTCTTCCCTCTCACTCCTCATGTCCCCTAACCCTGCCATCCTCTCACCCTCTTCCCTCTCACTCCTCATGTCCCCTAACCCTGCCATCCTCTCACCCTCTCACTCCTCATGTCCCCTAACCCTGCCATCCTCTCACCCTCTTCCCTCCATAATCACAACCATATACTGTGACTTACATTTTTGTATAGCTGTGGAAAACGAGAGGAGAGGTAGAATATGGAGGCCACGTATCCACAGGCATAACCAGAGATCTCCACGCTGTTAGAGGCACTCTGAAGAGAGAGGCAGAGAGAGAGAGAGAGAAAGAGTCAGAGAGAAAGAGTCAGAGAGAGAGAGAGAGAGAGAGAGAGAGAGAGAGAAAGAGTCAGAGAGAGATAGATATAGGGTGAGATACAACTCACATTGGGTCATATCTCTTTCTCTCTCTCTCACACACACACACACACACACACACACACACACACACACACACACACACACACACACACACACACACACACACACACGTCACCTCAGTGTTGGCAGAGGTGTTGTTGTCAGTGATGAACTTGGGGAGAATCAGGAGGGCCACAGTGGAAGCCCCACACCACAGGAAACACAACCACTTCAACATGGGGCGCTCTGGGAGAGAGAGACACACATGGGTCACACACACAGATGCACCCACAGTGTTGCTGTACCTCCTGGTTTTGTAGAGGTGACCGATTACAGACACACCTTTTTCCCTGCAATCTGTACTGGAACTGCGTTGTATAGCTACCAACGTTAGCCTGCAACTTGTACTGGAACTGCGTTGTATAGCTACCAACGTTAGCCTGCAACTTGTACTGGAACTGCGTTGTATAGCTACCAACGTTAGCCTGCAACTTGTACTGGAACTGCGTTGTATAGCTACCAACGTTAGCCGATGCTGCTACCAACAGTATATGCAGAGACACTGCTTGCGTGCTCACCGCTGTGAGAGGATTTAAAGGAGGAGTGTGCTCTTCTTCACTTAGTTGAAAATTCCTTGTAAGGACAGAGACATGGAAGCCCAGCTAGCCTAGCTGTCTGACAGTCTCAAATGGAGGTCGCTATTGAACGTTTTCAACCCTGCTGGAGCTGTGTTTATTTTGCTCTATTCAAGGACAATGTGGACTGCCTGGACTTTTAACTGTTTGCTTGCAGAGGATTACAGGGGCGAAGTGGCTATTCTTAGCAAACAAGTAGTGAATTTACACAAGCTACTGGGGAGTCCTACACACGCTACTGGGGAATCCTACACACGCTACTGGGGAATCCTACACAAGCTACTGGGGAATCCTACACACGCTACTGGGGAATCCTACACACGCTACTGGGGAATCCTACACACGCTACTGGGGAGTCCTACACACGCTACTGGGGAATCCTACACACGCTACTGGGGAGTCCTACAC
>QNTS01002830.1:64294-101229 GCA_003317085.1 Hucho hucho | reverse complement strand
TCCTACACACGCTACTGGGGAATCCTACACACGCTACTGGGGAATCCTACACACGCTACTGGGGAATCCTACACACGCTACTGGGGAGTCCTACACACGCTACTGGGGAGTCCTACACCAGCCTACTTTTTCTTTCTCCTCTACTCCAGTACCCGGATGCCACTCTGGCCTGGTGGAAGTGTCTCCGCCATGACGGCTCTCCACAGCCAACTGGCCTGTGCTCGCCAAGGATCCCTCACAGAAGGTGTCTGCCTCTTTCCTGGAGAAAGTAATGGGATTGGGGCCTCCTTGGTGATGGGAAGCACGGACTGGACACACACTTCAAACTGTTTCTTCGCCCCGGATCCAGAGGTTCCGGCGCCTTCATCCCTGGGGGCTTTTGCTTCAAGATCGGATCCGAAGGTACCTGCGCCTTTGCCCTCTGTTCTGTCTTCCTCTCCTGTGGTTTCTAAATCGGTTTCAGATCTTCAGAGCTCCCCCCTCATCAGACCGTGAGGGTGTCTGAGACTCCAGCCCTCCATCAGCCACGATTGACTCTACAGCTGGCTCAGGTCCATCAGGCTTCACCGCCCATCGATCCTCGGGGGGTCTTTGGTAGTCCATGTGGGGTCAAATGACATTAGGAGGGCTAACCGGGAATGATGAAAATTTATTTTAAAATAACTGATTCTAGCTCTGAAAGTTTCCAAAAAGCAGTCAATTATTTCAGGCCCGGTACCATCGTTGGGTCGAGGCTGTGAGAGATTCAGCAGGCAACTGGCATTACACATCTGGCTAAAAGATTACTGTAGCTCTGTTGGCATAACGTATATAGATAAGATGCTCTACAGGAATGACAGAGTCCATCCAAATCATCTTGGCTCCTGGACTCTGTCCACGCATCAAGGCTGCGTTGAGAAAATGGCTATCAATGACCCAAGCACTGCTCAGATTAGCCCTGCCTTTGTATCGCTGAGTTGTTGTAGTGCTGCAGCAAATGTACAATATCCCAGGAGCGTTGGAAGTCATAGTGTAAGTAACCTAATTCATGTCCCTCTAAGTCCCCTGAATGCCTCTGTCGATCCTATAGCTTTTGTATGCAGTAATTATATGTCTATGAACCAGAGTTATACTGTTAGCACTGAGGAGGTGTGTCCTAGTAGGAAGTCCACTGTGTGCAGATCATCCTGCACTATCAGCTCAAACATACTGTAAATATCCCATTCATGTCTACTTCTGATAAGCCGCTCAGTAAAACAATCAAAACAATCAAGCATCTCAGAAAAGTGATAAAAATAGCCCACATTAACGTACAAGTATTTGGACACCCCTTCAAATTAGTGGATTTGGCTATTTCAGCCACACCCGTTGCTGACAGGTGTATAAAATCGAGCACACCGCCATGCAATCGCCATTGACAAACATTGGCAGTAGAATGGCCCATACTGAAGAGCTCAGTGACTTTCAACGATTCACAGTCAAAGGATGCCACCTTTCCAACAAGTCAGTTCGTCAAATGTCTGCCCTGCTAGAGCTGCCCCAGTCAACTGTAAGTGCTGTTGTTGTGATGTGGAAATGGCCAGGAGCAACAACAGCACAGCCGCAAAGTGGAAGGCCACACAAGCTCACAGAACGGGAACGCCGAGTTCTGAAGCGCATAAAATCGTCTGTCCTCGGTTGCAACACTCACTACCGAGTTCCAATCTGCCTCTGGAAGCAACATAAGCACAATAACTGTTCATCAGGAGCCACACCCGTTGCTTCATGAAATGGGTTTCCATGGCTGAGCAGCCGCACACAAGCATTAGATCACCATGCACAATGTCAAGCATCGATTAGAGTGGTGTTAAGCCCACCGCCATTGGACTCTGGAGCAGCAGAAACACATTCTCTGGAGTGATGACTCACACTTCACCACCCTGCAGTCCAATGGACAAATCTGGGTTAATTTTTATTTTATATATATATATTTTTTACCTTTATTTTACTAGGAAAATCAGTTAAGAACAAATTCTTATTTTCAATGACAGCCTAGGAACACTGGGTTAACTGCCTGTTCAGGGGCAGAACAACAGATATGTACCTTGTCAGCTCAGGGAATTGAACTTGCAACCTTTCGGTTACTAGTCCAAAGCTGTAACCACTAGGCTACCCTGCCACCCCAGAGATGCCAGGAGAATGCTACCTGCCCGAATACATAGTGCCAACTGTAAAGTTTGGTGGAGGAGGAATAATGGTCTGGAGTTGTTTTTCATGGTTCGGGCAAGGCCCCTTAGTTCCAGTGAAGGGAAATCTTAAGGCTACAGAATACAGTTGAAGTCAGAAGTTTACATACACTTAGGTTGGAGTCATTAAAACTCGTTTTTCAACCACTCCACCAATTTCTTGTTAACAAACTATAGTTTTGGAAAGTCGGATAGGACATCTACTTTGTGCATGAAACAAGTAATTTTTCCAACAATTGTTTAAAAGATAGATTATTTCACCAATAATTCACTGTATCATAATTCCAGTGGGTCAGAAGTTTACATACACTAAGTTGACTGTGCCTTTAAACAGCTTAGAAAATTCCAGAAAATTATGTAATGGCTTTAGAAGCTTCTGATAGGCTAATTGACAATTTGAGTCAATTGGAGGTGTACCTGTGGATGTATTTCAAGGCATACCTTCAAACTCAGTGCCTCTTTGCACTGATCGGCCGCTCAGCAAGGAAGAAGCCACTGCTCCAAAACCGCCATAAAAAATACACACTACGGTTTGCAACTGCACATGGGGACAAAGATCTTACTTTTTGGAGAAATGTCCTCTGGTCTGATGAAACAAAAATAGAACTGTTTGGCCATAATGACCATCGTTATGTTTGTAGGAAAAAGGGGGAGGCTTGCAAGCCGAAGAACACAATCCCAACGTGAAGCACGGGGGTGGCAGCATCATGTTGTGGGGGTGCTTTGCTGCAGGAGGGACTGGTGCACTTCACAAACTAAATGGCATCATGAGGAAGGGAAATTATCTAGATATATTGAAACAACATCTCAAGACATCAGTCAGGAAGTTAAAGCTTGGTCGCAAATGGGTCTTCCAAATGGATAATGACCCCAAGCATACTTCCAAAGTTGTGGCAAAATGGCTTAAGGACAACAAAGTCAAGGTATTGGAGTGGCCATCACAAAGCCCTGACCTCAATCCTATAGAACATTTGTGGGAAGAACTGAAAAAGCGTGTGCGAGCAAGGAAGCCGACAAACATGACTCAGTTACACCAGCTCTGTCAGGAGGAATGGGCCAAAATTCACCCAACTTATTGTGGGAAGCTTGTGGAAGGCTACCCGACACGTTTGACCCAAGTTAGACAATTTAAAGGCAATGCTACCAAATAATAATTGAGTCTATGTAAACTTCTGACCCACTGGGAATGTGATGAAAGAAATAAAAGCTGAAATAAATAATTATCTCTACTATTATTCTGACATTTCACATTCTTAAAATAAAGTGGTGATCCTAACTGACCTAAGACAGGGAATTCTTACTAGGATTAAATGTCAGGAATTGTGAAAAACTGAGTTTAAATGTATTTGGCTAAGGTGTATGTAAACTTCCGACTTCAACTGTACATTCAGTTTGACATTCTGGATGATTCTGTGCTTCCAACTTTGTGGCAACGGAGCTTGACTGGCCTGCATATAGCCCTGACCTCAACCCCATCAAACACCTTTGGGATGAATTGGAACGCCGACTGCGAGCCAGGCCTAGTCGCCCAACATCAGTACCTGACCTCACTAATACTCGTGGCTGAATGGAAGCAAGTCCCTGCAGCAATGTTCCAACATCTAGTGGAAAGCCTTCCCAGAAGAGTGTAGGCTGTTATAGCAGCAAAGGGGGGACCAACTCCATAATAATACCCATCATTTTCGAATTAGATGTTTGACGAGCAGGTGTCCACATGCTTTGGTCATGTAGTGTATATAGCCTAAGAAACAAATCAAATCAAATTTAATTTGTCACATGCGCCCCGAATACAACAGGTTTAGACCTTACAGTGAAATGCTTACTTACAAGCCCTTAACCAACAATGTAGTTTTAAGATTTTTTGTTGTTGTTGAAATATAACAAATAATTAAGGAGCAACAATAACAATAAGGAACAGGTTTCATGAAATCGATAACTTGCCAGTAACCGTTGACATTCATATACTGACTATCTCTGGAACTGGCTTAGATAATACCTTTGATTATATAGTGGTAGCAATACATGGTTATAACATTACAGAAAATACAGAAATGCCAACGGGGTGGTGTTGCGGTCTATATTCAGAGCCACATTCTAGTAAATCTTAGAGAGGATCTCATGTCAAGTAATGTTGAAGTAATATGGCTACAGGTTCATCTGCCTCACCTAAACCCCATTCTTGTAGGAAGCTGCTATAGTCCACCAAGTGCTAACAGTCAGTATTTGTTATAAGTCAACCTATCAGCGTGTTTACAAACAGCACAGACCAGACAGGAGGGGACGCACAGGAAACACAGGAGGGCAACCACAGGTAATGGCGGACTGAAGTAGTTATGTAGAGCACCTCAAGATAATAACATTATATTCAATATCGGCAAGTTAGACTAAATATTAGCACTACACAATCTGGTTGGTGATAACCTTCAATCTGGATAATAACACAAAACAAATCTTAAGACTAGAGAAATGTATCGACAAATATTACGAAAACAAGCAACACCCAAACATGACGGAGAGTAAGACAGGGGAACCTATTTCAAAACGAAAACGTGACTCTTCTACAGACACAGACGATTTAATATTTTCACCACCGGGAATGGTAAAGGTCGAAAGCGATCTGTTAAAATCAACAAATGACAAACTGGGCATACTTGAATTAGTCAGTAAGGATATAAAAGAGTTGAAGGCAAGCCTTGAGATGAGTGAAGAAAAAGGAAACAAACAAGTTAAAAAGGGACAGTGAATAAGATTGAAACCGAAGTGAATGAACTTAAAAAGGAGAACACCGTTCTGAGAGAAGCCTTACTTTACATACAGACTAGATTCACGAGAGAGAATCTGGTACTTACAGGTATCGAAGAGAAAGAAGGAGAAGATCCTGAATCTGTAGTTCCTCCTTGGGGCGGCAGGGTAGCCTAGTGGTTATAGCGTTCGACTAGTAACCGAAAGGTTGCAAGATCAAATCCCAGAGTTGACATGGTACAAATTTGTCGTTCTGCCCCTGAACAAGGCAGTTAACCCACGGTTCCTAGGCTGTCATTGAAAGTAAGAATTTGTTCTTAACTGACTTGCCTGGTTAAGTAAAATTACAGCGCTTCAGATTCCATGTGAAGCTATTGACAAAATCTAACTCGAATGTGTACACCACTTCGGACAGAAGTATGAACGCCCAAGGCAGAGGTATGAACGCCCAAATTTGCTTAATTTAAAGCAAAATTGGCATGAATGATCAGTTCCCGAAGGAAATTGCTAAACGGCGTAAAGTTCTGTATCCAATTTTCAAAGAAAATAGATTAAAAGGGAAACGAGTAGCTCTCGTCGTCGATAAACTATATATTGATAACCAGTTGTTCAGAGACACAAAGACTACTCCATGGCTATTCTAAAAATTACAACGTTCTCATAGATGAGGAAAATAATGAAACACAATTCTAGCCTGGTTATGGATGAATAATACAATAAAAAATATAGCTTTTCTATACTTCAAATATGTGTTTTTTTATGTTTGGGAAAGTGTGGTGTTGAGTGAGAAAGGAAATGTTTGCATATCCCAGAACCAATGTATTGCTGTGAGCGGGGTGTGTGAGAGCTTTCAATGTTGTTCAGATGGTGGATATACTTTTTATAATGAATTATACATCTTATTTATTTATTGTCCTATCATGGTGGAACAGTGTTTTAAAATAAATTATATATTTGATTTATTTATTGTCTTATCATGGGGAACTCCATTTTTTTAAATAAATTATATATTTATTTATTTATGATCCTATATTGATGGAAAGGTCCACAACCCTATACCCTAGACACCCACCTGAATGACCCAGATACTAAAGAGAAGTTCCTAACTGTTTTCTGGGCCTGCTGTAAGCGGTCTGTTTGCAGTCAAAATGCGGTCAGAGACCTAGAGCAGCACTGCCCCCTCAAGATTCTGAGCCTGCTTGGCAGGGTTGGTCCTGCAAAGCCAAAGCCCCCCAAAGGGAGAGCATACTATACAAGTAAATTCTCAAAGCTGCTAATGAGAACCTTGATGACCTTGTACCTAGCCGGTGGGGATTCCGGTGGGGTGCCCCCACGCAGGCAGTGGCAGTGCTGGCAACACTAGCTGCAGTAACCCATGGGGAGGGGGTCACACTCGGACATTCAGAGAGGGGGTATATTATTGTGGCCCTGAATCAGTTTGACTGCATGGAGATGCTTGGGAATATGGTCAATACGGGGGACCGTGTTGTGGGTGTTTCAGGGAAAAGGTGTACATTTGACCTACATCATCTAGGATGTGACAATGGTTAATAAAATCCCTCAATTTCCGCCCATTTTTAGGCAGTCTTGCAGGCCTTGTTATTGGACAATAAACAGATATGGCTTATGAACCTATACGGTCCAAATAATGATGATCCAACATTCTTTGAAAATATACAGTTGAAGTCGGATGTTTACATACAACTTAACCAAATACATTTAAACTCAGTTTTTCACAATTCCTGACATTTAATCCTAGTAAAATGTCCCTGTCTTAAGTCAGTTAGGATCACCACTTGATTTTAAGAATGTGAAATGTCAGAATAATAGTAGAGAGAATGATTTATTTCAGCTTTTATTTCTTTCATCACATTCCCAGTGGGTCAGAAGTTTACATACACTCAATTATTATTTGGTAGCATTGCATTTAAATTGTTTAACTTGGGTCAAACGTTTCGGGTAGCCTTCCACAAGCTTCCCACAATAAGTTGGGTGAATTTTGGCCAATTCCTCCTGACAGAGCTGGTGTAACTGAGTCATGTTTGTAGGCCTCCTTGCTTGCACACGCTTTTTCAGTTCTGCCCACAAATTTTCTATTGGATTGAGGTCAGGACTTTGTGATGGCCACTCCAATACCTTGACTTTGTTGACCTTAAGCCATTTTGCCACAACTTGGGGTCATTGTCCATTTGGAAGACCCATTTGCGACCAAGCTTTAACTTCCTGACTGATTTCTTGAAATGTTGAATCAAGTAATTTTACTTGATTCACGTAATTTTCCACACTCATAATGCCATCTATTTTGTGAAGTGCACCAGTCCCGCCTGCAGCAAAGCACCCCCACAACATGATGCTGCCACCCTCGTGCTTCACTTGCGTACTATTGTTTGGACAGATGAACGTGGTACCTTCAGCCGTTTGGAAATTGCTCCCAAGGATGAACCAGACTTGTGGAGGTCTACAATTTGGTTGATTTCTTTTGATTTTCCCATGATGTCAAGCAAAGAGGCACTGAGTTTGAAAGTAGGCCTTGAAATACATCCACAGGTACACCTCAAATTGACTCAAATGATGTCAATTAGCCTATCATAAGCTTCTAAAGCCATGACATCCTTTTCTGGAATTTTCCAGAAAGGCACAGTCAACTTAGTGTATGTAAACTTCTGACCCACTGGAATTGTGGTACAGTGAATTATAAGTGAAATAATCTGTCTGTAAACAATTGTTGGAAAAATTACTTGTGTCATGCACAAAGTAGATGTCCTAACCAACTTGCCAAAACTATAGTTTGTTAACAAGAAATTTGTGGAGTGGTTGAAAAACGAGTTTTAATGACTCCAACCTAAGTGTGTGTAAACTTCCGACTTCAACTGTATACAAAAATGTATGAACTCTACAAGCAACACTAGACTCTATTATTATGGTGGGAGATTTTAATACGGTCTTAGAAATCTCTATGGACCGGAAAGGAAATCACACTATAAACTATCCCCTTTAGGCACTTAAGGAAATCATGAATGTCAGGAATATATTGGAATTAATGGATAGACGGAGGCTTAAATACCCTGACCTAGTGAGATATACATGGCGGAGGCTTAATCAAGCTAGTCGTCTTGATTACTTTCTTATGCCATTCTCTCTGGCACTAAAAGTTTAAAAAGTGTTGATAGGGGACACTCTTACAGAATTTCCACGTGGGCAAGGATATTGGAAATTTAATCAAAGCCTACTAGATGATAAATTGTTTAGAACTAGGACAGAAAATGTATAACTGACTTTTTCAGACATAACATAGGTACAGCAGATCCCCTTATTGTATGGGAGACTTTTAAATGTGCCTTTAGAGGCCATGCAATTCAGTACTCATCTATAAAACAAAAGCAATTTAGATCGAAAGAGTCCATATTAACAAAGGAAATTGAAGGACTAACAGTACAGTTAGATTGCAGTAAAAACTGTACCATAGAGGCACAGAATAAGTTAGAGGAAAAACATGTAAAATTAACATCTGTACAGAAAGAGTCATGTGAAGGCCAAATAACAGAGGAGGAACTTCTTAATGCAATTAAAGCCTTTAAAGCTGGGAAAACTCCAGGCATACCAGTGGAAGTATACAAAACTTTTTTTGATATACTCAGAGGACCATTATTAGCATGTTTTAACCACTCCTATATAAATGGTAGATTATCAGAAACGCAACAAGAAGGTCTGATATCATTATTACTGAAACAGGACCCAAGTGGTATATATACAAATTGGAGACCTCTTACACTTCAGTGTTGTGATGCAAAAATCCTAGCAAAATGCTTGGCGCATAGAATTAAAAAGGTATTGTCAGATATTATTCATCCTAATCAGACAGGTTTTTTACATGGATGACATTGGAGATAATATAAGACAAGTACTGGAAACAATAGAATACTATGAAATATCGGGGACACCAGGCCTGGTTTTCATAGCTGATTTTGAAAAGGCTTTTGATAAAGTACGACTGGAGTTTATATATAAATGCCTAGAATATTTCAATTTTGGGGAATCTCTTATAAAATGGGTTAAAGTTATGTATAGTAACCCTGGGTGTAAAATAGTAAATAATGGCTACATCTCAGAAAGTTTAAAATTATCTAGAGGAGTAAAACAAGGTTGTCCACTATCGTCATATCTATTTATTATTGCCATTATTGTTAGCTGTTAAAATTAGAATAAATAATAATATTAAGGGATTAGAAATCCAGCTCTTAAAAACTAAGGTGTCATTGTACGCTGATGATTCATGTTTTCTTTTAAAACCACAATTAGAATCTCTCCACGGCCTCAAAGAGGATCTAGATACTTTTGCTATCCTCTCTGGATTAAAACCAAATTATGATAAGTGATAAATATGATAAATATTACATATTGGATCACAAAAAAATGCTAATTTTACATTACCTTGTAGTTAACCAATAAAATGGTCTGACAGAGATGTGGACATACTCGGTATACAAATCCCAAAAATAAAGAAATTATCTCACTCCAATAGGTGTAAAGAAAGTTATAGAAAGTTAGCAAAAATAGATAGATATTTTCCTTTCCATGGTAGCAAGATCTTATCTATTTGTGGAAAAATCACCCTAATTAACTCTTTAGTCATATCACAGTTTACCTATTTGCTTATGGTTTTGCCTACACCTAGTGACCTGCTTTTTAAATTATATGAACAAAAAATATTCAATTTTATTTGGAATGGCAAGCCAGACAAAATTAAAAGGGCCTATTAATATAATGAATGTGAATTCGGAGGGCAGAAATTATTAAATATTAAAGCATTAGACCTCTCACTAAAGGCATCAGTCATACAAAAGTTATACTTAAATCATTTTCGGTTGTTTGAAAAGGAAATAAGCTACAAAATATCATTATTTTTAAACAAGCCTTAGAAAGTTGGTTACAATTTCAGTTTAATCCAACTGAAAAGACATAACAAACAATACAACAAATGTTGTGGTTAAACTCAAATATAAAAAAACGTATTTTTCGAGAAAAAAAAAAGGTATCATTTTTGTGAATGATATCATAAATAGGACTGGTGGAGTTATGTCACACATGCAGCTAACACAGACATATGGAAATGTCTGCTCTACCCAAAATTACAACCAACTAATTGCAGTATTACCACAAAAATGGAAGAGGCAAGTAGAAGGCTCTGACCTAGAATATGTGGACAACTACAAATACCTAGGTGTCTGGCTAGACTGTAAACTCTCCTTCCAGACTCACATTAAACATCTCCAATCCAAAATCAAATCTAGTATCGGCTTTCTATTTCGCAACAAAGCATCCTTCACTCATGCTGCCAAACTTGCACTAGTAAAACTGACTATCCTACCGATCCTTGACTTCGGCGATGTAATCTACAAAACAGCTTCCAATACTCTACTCAGCAAACTGGATGCAGTCTATCACAGTGCCATTCACTTTGTCACCAAAGCCCCTTATACCACCCACCACTGCGACCTGTATGCTCTAGTCGGCTGGCCCTCGCTACATACTCGTCTCCAGACCCACTGGCTCCAGGTCATCTACAAGTCCCTGCTAGGTAAAGCCCCGCCTTATCTCAGCTCGCTGGTAACCATAGCAACACCCACCCGTAGCACGCGCTCCAGCAGGTATATCTCACTGGTCACCCCCAAAGCAATTCCTCCTTTGGCCGCTTTTCCTTCCAGTTCTCTGCTGCCAATGACTGGAACGAATTACAAAAATCACTGAAACTGGAGACACTTATCTCCCTCACTAGCTTTAAGCACCAGCTGTCAGAGCAGTATTTTTACTTTGCACATTCATCTACTGCACATTATTTATTTTCCAGTGTTAAATAGCTATACTGTAATTACTTCGCCACCATGGCCTATTTATTGCCTTACGTTCCTTATTTTACCTCATTTGCACACATTGTATATAGATTTTTTTTTCTACTGTATTATTTACTGTATGTTTGTTTACTCCAATGTGTAACTCTGTGTTGTTGTATGTGTCGAACTGCTTTGCTTTATCTTGGCCAGGTCGCAGTTGTAAATGAGAACTTGTTCTCAACTTGCCTACCTGGTTAAATAAAGGTTAAATAAATACATTTAAAAAAAATAAAAAATAAGGGGAAATAAGTAAGGAACTTGTATGTCGGCCCTGTATTAAAGAACATAAATGGTTAAAGAAAAGTGTGATAAATAAAAACATATACCAATTTCATTTAAGGACCAAAAAACGAATAGCTGTGCCATATAAGTTGCAAAATAGTTGGGAAGAGATTTTCGATGTACCCATTCCATGGCACATGGTTTACGAATTGATATGCAAAACAACACCAGATTCAAAACTTCAAATTTTTCAATTTAAATTACTATATAAAATTCTTGAAACCAATAGAATGTTATATATATGGGGGATACAATCTTCCCAGCTCTGCAAATTTAGATCATTTATTTTGGTATTGTCCATATGTAGCTCGTTTTTGGTCACAGGTCCAGGAATGGCTGAAGAATTGCAACATTTGCCTAGTACTAACGCTGCAGATAGCAATACTGGGTGATTTGAAAAGCCATAGTCAATCAATAATATAATAATTATTTTAGCAAAAAAATATATTTTTAATTTACAATCTGTAGAAGCTATGAGAATAGAAAGGTTCAGCACTTTTGTGAAGCATCAGAGCACAGTTGAAAAATATATGGCAAATAGAAATCCAAAATGGATGGTGTTGAAAGATAACAAGATAACCAATGTAAAACATACAGGGTCTGTAAAATGTTTATAGGTTCAGAAATTTTGTGAAATAGCACAGTTACAAATAGAAATCAAACTGGGTGGACATCAGAAATAGAGGAAGGACAAAAAAACTAAAACAAAATATAACTGTTATAAAATAGATTGTGTCTGTAAAATGTGTAATAGATGTATAAACTGAAGGTAGTAGTGTTATTGTTTATTAGTTTACTCCAATTGGGGGACGGGTGGTAGGGTTTGCGGGGAATAACAAAGGCATATTCTAAAAAAAGTGTGTATGTATGTCTATATAGGTAGGTGTATGTATATATCTGTAAATGTATGCATATGTGTATGTATATGGATATATATATTTACCAAACAAATATATATATGGGGGATTGGAAATGATTCAGACAATTTCATTGATGGAAGCAACAATCTTTCCGCAATATTAAGCTGATCCACCCCTTAAAAAAAAAAAAAAAAAGACAGCACAGGAATGAAATCCACATGTATTGATTACATCTTTGTCAGGCTGGTTTGTAACTGGTGGCAGCGAAGTCAGGCGCAGGAGAGCAAACTGGGTGACAATCGTAGCTGTTTAATAACAATACCAAAAACCGGTACAAAACAAGGAGAGGCACCAACTTCGGCGGAAGTCGTGACAATCTTTACTAATGCTGCAGAAATCTGCTGTAAAGCAGTTTCCAAATCCATTGGATGTAGTGATCACAATATGGTAGCCATTGCTAGGAAAACCAAAGTTCCAAAGGCTGGACCAAATATTGTGTATAAGAGGTCCTACAAGAGGTTTTGTAGTAATTCCTATGTTGATGATGTAAATAATATTTGCTGGTCTGTGGTGTGTAATGAGGAGCAACCATACGCTGCACTTGACTTATTTAAGAAATTACTTACACCAGTTACTAATAAGCATGCACTATAAAAACTGTTAAATCCCAGTGGATTGATGAGGAATTGAAAATATGTTATGATTGAGGGGATGAGGCAAAAGGAATGATAAATAAGTATGACTGCATAACCAATTGGCAAAACTACTGCAAATTGAGAAATCATGTGACTAAACAGAACAAAAATAAGAAAAAGCTATACTATGAAACAAAGATAAATGATATAAAGAACTTTAGTAAAAGGCTTTGGAGCACCTTAAATAAAAATGTTGTGCAAAAGGCAAACAGCTCCATCATTCATTGAATCAGAAGGCTCATTCACCGTAAAACCCACTAATATTGCCAACTACTTTAATAATTTTATTATTGGCAAGATTAGCAAATTAAGGCATGACATGCCAGCAGCAAACACTGAATCTACACATCCAAGTATAATTGACCAAGTTATGAAAGACAAGCATTGTAATTTTGAATTCTGTAAAGTGAGTGTGGAAAAGGTGAAAAAAATCTTTGTATATCAATAATGACAAGCTACCTGCGTCTGACAACTTGGATGGAAAATTACTGAGGATGATAGCGGACAATATTGCCACTCCTATTTGCCATCTCTTCAATCTAAGCTAACAAAAAATTGTGTGCCCTCAGGCCTGGTGAAAAGCAAAAGTCATTCCGCTACCCAAGAATAGTAAAGCACCCATTACTGGCTCAAAAATCAGCCTGTTACCAACCCTTAGTAAACTTTTGGAAAAAATTGTGTTTGACTGGATACAATGCTATTTTACAGTAAATAAATTAACAACAGACTTTCAGCACGCTTATATTGAAGGTCATTCAACATATACAAATGACGGATTTTTGGCTGAGAGAAATTAATAATACTAATATAATATTCAATGCAGCTTAGTATCATAGTATGCTGCTGGAAAAACGTAGATGTAATGGCTTTACAACCCCTACTATATTGTGAATTGAGAGTTACCTGTCTAACAGAACACAGAGGGTTTTCTTTAATGGTAGCCTTTCCAACATAATCCAAGTAGAATCAGGCATTCCCCAGGGCAGCTGTCTAGGCCCCTTACTCTTTTCAATCTTGACTAATGACATGGCTCTGAGTAAAGCCTGTGTGTCTATGTATGCGGATTACTCAACACTATACACGTCAGATACTACAGCGAGTGAAATCACTGCACCACTTAACAAAGTGTAGTCAGTTTCAGAATGGTTGGCAAGAAATAAGTTAGTCCTAAATATTTCAAAAACTAAAAGAATTGTATTTGGGACAAATCATTCACTAAACCCTAAGCCTCAGCTGAATCTTGTAATGAATAATGTGGAAATGGAGCAAGTTGAGGTGACTAAACTGCTTGGAGTAACCCTGTATTGTAAGTTGTTATGGTTAAAACATATTGATGCAACAGTAGCTAAGATGGGGAGAGGTCTGTCCATAATAAAGCACTGTTCTGCCTTCTTAATAACACTATCAACAAGGCAGGTCCTACAGGCCATAGCTTTGTTGCAATAAAGAGGGACTTGGTAAAATTACAACTGGCCCAGAACAAAGCAGCACGGCTGGCCCTTAAATGTACACAGAGCTAACATTAATAATATGCATGTCAATCTCTCATGGCTCAAAGTAGAGGAGAGATTGACTTCATCACTACTTATTGACATGTTCAATAGAGCGAGCTGCCTGTTTAAACTACTAGCACACTCAGACACCCATGCATACCCCACAAGACATGGCACCAGAGGTCTCATCACAGTCCCCAAGTCCAGAACAGACTATGTGAGGCACACAGTACTACATAGAGCCATGACTACACAGAACTCTATTCCACATCAACTAACTCACTCAAGCACGCACTCCTCTCCCCTGTAACTATTCCTCAGGTCATTGCTGTAAATGAGAATGTGTACTCAGTCAACTTACCTGGTAAAATAAGGTTTAATAAAACATTTATAAGCAGTAAAATATATATTTAAAAAAAATAAAAATACACCTTATGGAAAAGCGAGGACTGTTAAGAGTCACACACACAGGTAAAAACACACAACATACTGTGGCAGATCAGGGGTTTTGGTCAAGACGTTTACACAGATCAGACACGGACAGAGTATGATTAGCTCGGTTTCAAGGGTGTTTATTAAATAATAAATCAAAAGAAAAGGATACGTCTCCCCATGAGACCCTCTCTGGGATACCGTCTTCTGGGCTCCGGGTCTTGCCATCTTATCTCGGGCACCGTCTCCAACTACACAGAAGTCACCTTACTTCCCCCAGTCCTCCCTGTGTGCTGCCCTTCTGGCAGCTTTATGGGGCTTGTACAGCTGGTGAGCAATCAGCCCTTGATTACTCACCAACTCCCCAATCAGCTCCAATTAGTCCTGGCCGGAGAGCCCGTCGAGACCTGGCACGTCCAGCAGATGGAGCCATCGCCTCGTGATGTACACTCCATCTGTCACCAGGCCTCGACGAGTCTCCCCCTGGTGGATGACCTGCTGTACGCCACAATATACACATACAGATGAAGTCGGAAGTTTACATACACTTTAGCCAAATACATTTAAACTCAGTTTTTCACAATTCCTGACATTTAATCCTAGTTAAAATTCCCTGTCTTAGGTCAGTTAGAATCACCACTTTATTTTAAGAATGTGAAATGTCAGAATAATAGTAGAGAGAATTCCTAGATTCCTAGATTATTGTCCAATCACCGTATTGCGAATACTACTCACATGCAGAGAGGTATTGTTAGTAGTAATCTTGTCCCTATAAAATTGAGCTCTGTCAATAGCTCGAAAAGGGTTTATTGCTCGTCCAGTGCAGCTTCAGGTGCTACCTTGGATACTCCATCTGATATGAATTCCCGTGGCAATTGCATTGGAATAATTCATTTGATCGCTAGAAGCCTGATCCAAAAGTTGGACTTTATTGAAATTTTGGTCTCACAATCAAATGTTGACGTACTGATTGTATCTGAATCGTGGCTGTGTGATTCTGTGCCTGATTCAGATGTTCAGTTGATTGGGTACAATATTTATAGAGCTGATTGAGTTGGTAGAGGTGGTGGTATCGCGATTTATGTAAAATGCTGCTTAAATGTTTCTGTGTCCATATCAACCTCTGTCCCAAAGCAATATGAATGTCTAGTTTTAAATGTGGTACTTGGTAATAACGCTCAGTTAACTCTAGCAGGGGTATATCGCCCCCCCCCCCCTCAGCTCCTCCTTGTACTCTATGCTAATTATCTGATATACTGTCTAATTATGCAAACTCTGAATTACTGATTTTGGAAGATTTTAACCTGGATTGGCTCTCACCAGTATCCGATAAATTAAAAGACATTTGTACTGAGCTAAATCTAACTCAGCTGATAACTAAACCAACCCGTCCCAACTTTATTACCCAGTAAAATCTACTCTACTAGACATTATTCTAACAAATACCCCCCATAAATACACAGCCAGTGGGGTTTTTGAAAATGATATCAGTGAACACTGCCCTATTGCTTGTATTAGAGATACCAGGCTGAAACACTCTGATCCCTGTATAATCTCGAAGAGAAATTATAAACATTTCTCACAGCAAGCTTTTATCCTTGACTTATATCACTCTGAGCTTTTATCCACTTGCTGCATTCTGGACCCGGTTTTAGCCCTTGCTTTTTTCTCTTCTATTGTTACCTCTATGTCTGATAATTATGCCCCGCTTAAGAATCACAGAGTAAGAAACCGAACCAGTTCTTGGTTCTCTCCTGAATTGTCAGGTCTTTTCCTGCAAAAGAATCGGGCCTGGGCCTGGGCCTTGGCGAGGAAAACAGGTACTCCAGCTGATTGGCTGTTTTTTAGGAAATTAAGAAATAAATGTACTGCAGCTGTCAAAAAGGCAAAATCGAATTACTTCCTTAATGCTATGACAGATTCTGCAGGAGATCCTGCAAAATTCTGGAAAACCGTTAATTCACTGAAACGGGAAATTCTGCTGTTTCTCTTCCTAAGCAAATTATCTCAGACTCCTGTATTCTAAGTGGTAAAAATGATATTTGTGATGCTTTTAATAAGCATTTAATCTCTGCTGGTTTTTTTATTTGAAAGGAAAAGTGGCCATTGTGGTACTGGCCAGTTAGTTGATTTTTCGTCTTGCTTTTCAACCGTTACTCTGAAAAATGGTAACCCTGTTTTTAGTTTCCAGAAAATAACTGAAGCAGAGGTTCTAGCTGCCCTGTGTGCCATTGATACTAAGAAATCCTTAGGCGCTGACAATTTAGACCCGTACTTACTTAAGTGTGCTGCACCTATCATTGCTGGTTCAGTGACACACATTTTTTATCTAACATTAAGCACAGGAAATATCCCTAAGGTGTGGAAAGCAGCTTTTGTTCTGCCATTACATAAGGGAGGTGACAATAGTGATTTGGATAACTATCGACCCATATCTAGGCTCCCTTGTCTGGCAAAGATCCTAGAATCTTTAGTTAACAAACAGTTACAATCTTTTCTTTCTGCTAACAGTATTCTTAGCACCAATCAATCTGGTTTTAGATCTAAACACAGTACCACATCGGCTACTATGCTTGTTGTAAATGATATTGCAAATGCCTTAGATGATAGAATGCATTGTGCTGCGTTGTTTGTAGATTTGTCAAAAGCTTTTGACACTGTAGACCATGCTATCCTTTTGAGTAAGCTGTCATCTATAGGACTGGGCACTGATGCCTGCCGATGGTTTTATGACTATCTTAAAGATAGAACTCAGGCCGTCATGGTCGACGGGGTCAAGTCTGACCCCTTACAGTTACTTAAAGGGGTCCCTCAGGGTTCAATAATTGGTCCACTATTCTCACTTTATATAAACAACATTGGTGATGATGTCAGATATTGTAATTTCCATTTATATGCAGATGACACAGTGATGTACTCTATTGCTCCAACAGCGGACCAAGCTTTAATGCAGTTGGAGTCTGATTTTAGGATACTACAGGGGTCTCTTTTACAGCTTAAACTTGTTTTTAACGCTAAGAAAACAAATGTCATGTTTTTTTCTAGGTCTAACCTCTCAATTAGAAACACTTTTGTAATCACTAGCTTGGATGGTACTCAAATCAAACAGGTCTCTGCATATAAATTGGGGAAAAAGCTCAAATTCAAGATAGGGTTCCTTTACAGAAACCGGGCTTGTCTGTCCTCCGTAAATAGAAAACAAATTGTGCAGGCTACTTTTATGTCCGTTTTAGATTATGGTGATATTATCTATATGCATGCATCGGCAAACACATTAAAACCACTGGATGCTATTTACCATTGTGCACTCAGGTTTATTACGGGTGATAGTTACAAAACTCATCACTGTATCCTATATCAACATGTGGGTTGGGCCTCTCTATCTGTGAGGCGAGAGCAACATGCTCTTTTGTTTATTTATAAAGCACTTCTTTTAAAACTACCTCAATATATATCATCATTAATTTCCACTAGATATACTAATTTTAAAACCAGATCACAGATGTGGATTACATTAGAGACTCCTGCGGTCTCCACAGAGTTGGGAAGGACTGCCTTCAGTTCCTTTGCACCTTATTTATGGAACAAACTGCAGATCCAACTTAAGTTAGACACTCTGGTGTCCCTTGCCCATTTCAAAAATGTTATGGAGGATCAATATGATGTTGTCTGTGATTGTTTCTGTTGAATTGTGTCTTTGTTTTGTATGTTTTGAAATGTTATTGTCTGTATGCCTAAAACTGTACATGTCAACATGTTTACACAGAGCACAGCCGTAAAAGAGATCCAGGTCTCAGTCTGTTTTCCCTGTTAAAATAAAGATTTAAAAAAAATATATATATATATATTTCAGCTTTTATTTCTTTCATCACCATCCCAGTGGGTCAGAGGTTGACATACACTGAATTCGTTTCTGGTAGCATTGCCTTTAAATTGTTTAACTTGAGTCAAATGTTTCGGGTAGCCTTCCACAATAGGTTGGGTGAATTTTGGAACCCATTCCTCCTGACAGAGCTGGTGTAACTGAGTCAGGTTTGTAGGCCTCCTTGCTCGCACACGCTTTTTCAGTTCTGCCCACACATTTTCTATGGGATTGAGGTCAGGGCTTTGTGATGGCGACTCCAATACCTTGACTTTGTTGTCCTTAAGCCATTTTGCAACAACTTTGGAAGTATGCTTGGGGTCATTGTCCATTTGGAAGACCCATTTGCGACCAAGCTTTAACTTCCTGACTGATGTCTTGAGATGTTGCTTCAATATATCCACATAAATTTCCTTCCTCATGATGCCATCTATTTTGTGAAGTGCAGCAGTCCCTCCTGCAGCAAAGCACCCCCACAACATGATGCTGCCACCCCCGTGCTTCACATTGGGATTGTGTTCTTCGGCTTGCAAGCCTCCCCCTTTTTCCTCCAACCATAACGATGGTCATTATGGCCAAACAGTTCTATTTTTGTTTCATCAGACCAGAGGACATTTCTCCAAAAAGTAAGATCTTTGTCCCCATGTGCAGTTGCAAACCGTAGTGTGTGTTTTTTATGGCGGTTTTGGAGCAGTGGCTTCTTCCTTGCTGAGCGGCCGATCAGGTTATGTCGATATAGGAATCGTTTTACTGTGGATATAAATAATTTTGTACCTGTTTCTTCCAGCATCTTCACAAGGTCCTTTGCTGTTGTTCTGGGATTGATTTGCACTTTTCGCACCAAAGTATGTTCATCTCTAGGAGACAGAACGTGTCTCCTTCCTGAGCGGTATTACGGCTGCGTGGTCCCATGGTGTTTATACTTGCGTACTATTGTTTGGAAATTTCTCCCAAGGTTGAACCAGACTTGTGGAGGTCTACAATTTTTCTGAGGTCTTGGCTGATTTCTTTTGATTTTCCCATGATGTCAAGCAAAGAGGCACTGAGTTTAGATATTTCAAGGTAGGCCTTGAAATACATCCACAGGTACACCTCCAATTGACTCAAATTATGTCAATTAGCCTATGAAAAGCTTCTAAAGCCATGACATAATCTTCTGGAATTTTCCAAGCTGTTTAAAGGCATACAGTGAATTTAAAGTGATACAGTGAATTATAAGAGAAATAATCTGTCTGTAAACAATTGTTGGAAAAATGACTTGTGTCATGCACAAAGTAGATGTCCTAACTGACTTTCCAAAACTATAGTTTGTTAACAAGAAATTTGTGGAGTGGTTGAAAAATGAGTTTTAATGACTCCAACCTAAGTGTATGTGAATTTCCGACCTCAACTGTACATAACATACACACTATTCACACACTATACACTGGATTGTGTGTTCTAGTAGTGTAGTGGCCGGAGGGCACACACTTAATGTATTGTGAAATATTTTGTAAAATGTATTTAAATGTTTAAAATGTTTATCATAATGTATATTACTGCCTTAATCTTTGCTGGACCCCAGGAAGAGTAGCTGCTGTCTTGGCAGGAACTAATGGGGATCCCTAATAAATGCAAATACCTGTGAGATACCCGAGCTATGGAGAAAGTGGGGAAGGACCTCCCTCTCTCTTTATTGACCCACATAGCCACACACAAACACACACACTCATACTGTTCAGTAATCCAATATGTCTTCCTTTTGTGTTCCAGCCCTCAGCTGCAAACTGGACTGACAAAGGAGCTTTACAATGTGAGCATTTGTCAGTCATCATCTTTTAGTGGGAACTATTTTACTTGAAAACACACACACACATCATACACATTAGGCATGGATAACTGGGAATAGCTGTTAGCATTGTCAATAAGGTATGCATGTAACATAATGTGAGTACACAGACTGCACCCTAACAATTACACTTACAATGGAAATATGAACCTACAGCACACTAACTACAATGCAAACAACAATGCTGATTGTCACACATACACAACCATGGCATTCTATTGTGTTTCCATATTGGGTGGACAGTGTAATATCATGATCCGGCTGGCCTTACTTTTAGATGAGTTGTTCTTGATTTTGTAGTAGAGGAACTGGGTGATGAGCAGGAGATCAGTGAAGATGTAGAACACTACTGCCACAATCTGAGAGAAGAGAGAGAGAACAATCAAATATGATTGACAGTGGCACCCTCTGCTGGTAAGCATAGGCAAGGGTCAGGGCAAAGTTAAAAGGAAAACATGCTCTTGGGGTAGAATGTAAATGCAGAGACACCAACTCCATTGCGCTGCAATGCAGCAGCTATACAACACATCAGGGTATGCCTGGGCAGAAAGTGATATGGTAATCAAAACAATAACTCCCTTATACCTCTGCCCATACTCATACTTTGCATACAAGAGCAAGTTGAAGTTGTGCCTTTTGTTAGATACCTGGATGGGCAGCTGGCTGGTCAGGACGCAGCCTACTAGACTGCTGAGGTCCCCACTGAAGAGGAAGAGCAGAAAGCCAAAAGACATGGCCTCCTCCACTTTACCATTGCGATAAGCCTCATAGACTTGTCTGGGGGGGAGACAACAAGAGATTAAATGGAGGCTGAGAAGGGGAAAGAAAAGGAGGGAGTGATGTGGCATGTAAACAGATACTTGGATTAGATCTATTGGATTAGAGGTCTCATAAACTGTTTTTGCAGAGCCACACAGACTCTCTCTCATTGCTATGGTAATACATCAATAATGAGCTAATTCCTCTGTCATGAGTATTATCATAACACTGAACGTCAGAGAAACGTTGATCACAACATCTGTGAAAATTTATAATTTATAATTTATTAATAATTTATTTTAATTAGTATTATAAATTTTCCTTATATAACTACTGCAGTAGTGGAAAATTTACGGTAGAGTAGACAGCAAGAAACAGAACATTAAAACTTACGGTAGAGTAGACAGCAAGAAACAGAACATTAAAACTTACGGTAGAGTAGACAGCAAGAAACAGAACATTAAAACTTACGGTAGAGTAGACAGCAAGAAACAGAACATTAAAACTTACGGTAGAGTAGACAGCAAGAAACAGAACATGGAGATCAGCCCGATGACTACGCTCCAGTATTCCCACACATTCTCCACGCATTCCTCGAACAGATAGAGGATCCAGGGCGTCCCGTTAGAGCACAGTGGCCGACCCAGCACGGGGGAAGTCAGGTTAGCGGCCACGTTTGCAGTCCTCCCCGGGAAGCGGGCGTGAGCCATCCCGCCTTCAGTCCCTCTGCCTCCGTGGAAGAATCCGAGCGCGATGATGTGGAAGCTGTCGTTTGTTGACACAAAACGCCCTCGAGCCCACCATCGGATGCACCACACCTAGGCTACAGGCGTGTGGCGCTTTCCGAAGTAGATATAATTGGATAAATCTGCAAGGCAATATACATGGCCATGGATATAATTACGAATTGGCAGTGGATATTAGGAGGAGTGGTGTCGGGTGGAGTAAGAAATTAAATGCATTGTTAAATGCAACTGATACAATGTTGATACTTTCTTTATGTAAGACAATCTTTGCATATTGGTCATAACCTTTTGTTGAGGTTGCATTGGTCTACAATGTTGCAATTTGATAGACCAGAAGGCAATCGATCGCTTCTCATCAAATGAATGTTGGTCTGTCGGTCTCATTATAAGACAGACAATGGGGATGGATGGCAAAGCCATAACAGCGACAGTCACAGACCAACCAACGTTGTCAACAAAGCAAATGCAGCTCATCTCTCACCTGGTGTGTTGATTTCTCGACCTTCGCGTTACTGTGCGACGGCTCTCCATCTCAACACGGCTGTCGTGATGATTTGATTGAGCGGTATATTCCGCTTGGCTATTTAATTTCCTATTATTGTTATTATATTGTAATATATCAATTCTTGTTGCCCATTCCTGTCCTCTGGCATGGCATCAAATTCCATTATTTCACTTCCGCATTTTCTGGCAAAACCCCAGAACTGAGACCCACAAGGATAAGGACTTAGCACCATCTGCTGGGTGTTATACAGTGGTGTGATAAGCACCCTACAGAGAGCCAACGTCCAGCCCATCACTAATTGAGTTGAAGTCTTTTCATTATCATTAACTTGGATTCATTTAGGGTAGCCTACAACGTATTATAGTTTGGAGAACGTTATTTGTCATTGTACATCTTTTGTTGGTTTGTCTAGTAAGAGGAGCTACGGCCAGGCTACATAACGGCTGTGTAGCCTCATGGCAGACCAGACCAGAATATAGAAAACCTTTGATGCGGAAGCATACCTTTTTAGGGCCCAAGTGGGCCTAGCCTAAAAACCTAGTTTAAGCCTCGTGTTTTTTCAAGTTTGTAATTTTTATGTTTATGTTTTGTTTGGTCCTCCAATGTAAATAATTTCCACTGGGACCTGGAACTCCACATTCTTTATTAACTCCAAAACTGTACCGCAGCCTCTGTTCCAATGCTTAACCCTCACTGCTGGGACAGCCTTTGACCTTCATGGCCTTTTGGCTCTAAATTTACGATATGGATGATGGACGTCTCTAGGAGGCAATAGCCAATAATGCATGTAATTATAGTCAATACGCTATATGCATGTCATTATAGTCTATAGGCTATATGCATGTCATTATAGTCTATATAGGCTTTATGTATGTCATTATAGTCTATAGTCTATATGCATGTCATTATAGTCAATAGGCTATATGCATGTCATTATAGTCAATAGGCTATTTGCATGTCATTATAGTCAATAGGCTATTTGCATGTCATTATTGTCAATAGGCTATATGCATGTCATTATTGTCAATAGGCTATATGCATGTCATTATAGTCAATAGGCTATATGCATGTCATTATAGTCAATAGACTATAGGCTATATGCATGTCATTATAGTCTATAGGCTATATGCATGTCATTATAGTCAATAGGCTATTTGCATGTCATTATAGTCAATAGGCTATTTGCATGTCATTATTGTCAATAGGCTATATGCATGTCATTATAGTCAATAGGCTATAGGCATGTCATTATAGTCAATAGGCTATATGCATGTCATTATAGTCAATAGACTATAGGCTATATGCATGTCATTATAGTCAATACGCTATATGCATGTCATTATAGTCAATATGCATGTCATTATAGTCAATAGGCTATATGCATGTCATTATAGTCAATAGGCTATATGCATGTCATTAATTATTTCCTTACCTCGCTCCTGTTCATTGTTTAGACAGTCCAACCTCAACAGTCACTTTGCTCTTGTCCACCTCTAGTCCACCAATTTTTTTTACCCCTTTTTCTCCACAATTTCGTGGTATCCAATTGGTAGTTACAGTTTTGTCTCATCGCTGCAACTCTGTACGGATTCGGGAGAGGTGAAGGTCGAGAGCCGTGCGTCCTCCGTAACACAACCCAACCAAGCCACACTGCTTCTTGACACAATGCCTGCCCACTTAACCCGGAAGCCAGCCGCACCAATGTGTCAGAGGAAACACCATACACCTGGCGACCATGTCAGCGTGCACTGCGCCCGACCCGCCACAGGAGCCGCTAACCCGGACGACACTGAACCAATTGTGCACCGCCCCATGGGTCTCTCGGTCGCGGCAGGCTGCGACAGAGCCTGGACTTGAACCCAGAATCTCTAGTGGAACAGCTAGCACTGCGATGCAGTGCCTTAGACCACTGCGCCACTCGGGAGGCATATTGTCCACCTGATTCCTGAAGACCATGCAAGACCCTGGCCCCAGCAGACACCACCACAAGAAAACCCAAGGATTCATCTGACACTCTCCTTCTCCTGGTGGGAAGCAATACCTCACTCATTCATGTTTCAGTGCCAGCTGGTGGAGGGAGAGATGGGGAGGATGTGTTCAAAACCCATAAAGTCCCAGATAGATACGCGTTTAGACTGCATCTGAACTTCGATGGCGTGCCATTGTTTAAAACTTATTGTGTACAATTCTGGCCAATCCTAGGGATACGTAAAGGTGCCAGTCATCAAAGTCACCATTATTAGTCAGTTGTACAACCAAATGCCTTCAACTGAAATGTGTCTTCCGCATTTAACCCAACCCCTCTGAATCAGAGAAGTGCGGGGGGCTGCCTTAATCGACAGAACAACAGATTTTTACCTTGTCAGCTCGGGGATTCGAACTTGCAACCCTCCGGTTACAAGTCCAACGCTCTAACCACTAGGCTACCTGCCACCTCCACTAGGCACTATTGTGTGGTAACTCAAAGCCACTTTCCCTCAGTGACTATTTGAGAGTGTCACGCCTGCTCCTGCTCTCACACTCTCTGGCGCTTGAGGGCGCCAGGCGGCCCTTCATTACGCACACCTGACACCATCATTACGCGCATCAGCGCTCATTGGACTCACCTGGACTCCTTCACTTTGATGATTGCCCCTTGTATATCTGTCTGTTCCTCAGTTTGTTCCCTATGTCAGCATTGATGTCGTTACCTTTTCCCCCGTCCAGACACTGTCCTTGTTTGTTTCTTGTCTATTATCCATTAAATGTTTACTCCCTGTACTTGCTTCTCCTCTCCCAGAGCCGGTCCTTACATAGAGATCTAGTTAGTGAGTTGCAAAGGGGTTTGTCATCAAAGGTAAACAGTTCTCTCTAATTGTCACCTCTGTTACCTGTGATACTCCAGCTAGAGTGATCATCAAGACGATTAAGTCCCACACTGGGCATTCAGATTGGGATAAATGCATCCAAGGAGATGTCTATGTTGCCATTTTCATTCTCTCATTTGTGGAGCACTAGTCAGTTGTATGGTCCCCAGTATGTGGTTTAAAATATTCATGCCCTAACCCATGTTTGGGATGTCAAGGAGGGATGGATGTCAAGTTACATGGAAACCTGGAGGCTATAGCCTATATGGAAACCTAGACTTAACTAAAAGCATTGAATTTAATGAAAATTTGCTAAAGTAGGTCAAGTTACCATATCAAGGCAATGTTGATGCTGTTCCTCTCCCTCACATGAAGTATAAAAGTGTCACATAGGCTAGAGCAGCGATTCCCAATCTAGGGGTCGCGACCCATGTGGGATCGCCTGATGTGAAAATGGGGTTGTGGGAGAATTTCCAAAATCCTGAAGAAAATAAAATATATATAAAAAAATATATGTATTATAATATCAAATCAAAGTTTATTTGTCACGTGTGCCAAATACAACAGGTGTAGACCTTACAGTGAAGTGCTTACTTATAGGCTCTAACCAGCAGTGCAAAAAAGGTATTTGGTGAACAATAGGTAAGTAAAGAAATAAAAACACCAGTAAAAAGACAGTGAAAATATTAAATTCAACCAGAGAGCGCCCTTAGATCATTGGAAAATGTCGCACTTGACCGCACAATCATTCCCACAGTGAATGGCTAGGCCTGTTACGCTATGAAACCACACACTATTGCAGAGACTTTGATATTACCGTGAGTGATGACTGCTCACCTCCAAAACTTGGAAGAGCACTTTGGGTCAGAGTTTTGGTTCCTGACTCAAAGGGAATATACCCTGCGGGGAACTGGCAACTCTGACAACTCCGACTTCCGTCTTCAATGCGTTCAAGAAAACTGGGAACTTGGAAAGAAACGAGCTGCGACTGGGAAAAATAGTTTTGAATAGTCATCCAACTTTAGGTCGGAACTTCGACCTAAAGATCACTGACGTCATGATTTGATCTCGTATTTTTCAGAGTTCCCAGTTGTCTTGAAAGCACCATAAAAATAATGGTAGGCTACCAGTTGCCTGTGTGAAGCTAGACATTAAAACCAAATATCGATCCAGGTTGGATGTGACAGCAGAGATGAGGTGCGCACTGTTGACCACGCTCCCTGAGTTTGAGAAGCTTGGACGCGACATGCGTCAAGCCACATCCATCTCATTAGCGGTGGTGAGATAAGATACATTATGTCAGACAAATTTTCAATTGACTGTCATAGTCCCACATTAAAAGTATGTGATGGTGAGTTGAGAAGACAATCATAAATACTTTTAGAGTGTTTTTCAATTGCCTGCCATAGCCCCAAATAAAAAAGTAAACATTGGCTGTTAATTACATATTTGTTTTCACATGATTGGGGTCGAGAGAATTTTTAGATATCAAAATGGGGTCGTGGGCCGAAAAAGTTTGCGAACCACTGGGGTAGAGTTTTGTAGAATTAGGATTATCTTTAAACAGTTGTTTATATTTTTCCCCAAAAGCCATTTACAAAGTTGTTGAATTTTTGAAGAGAAATTAAAATAGATATGTGGAGGTGGAGTCAGTGACAGGAGTGTGGGTGATGAATGGCGTGTGCATGTGGATAACCTTTAAACGGAAGATACTGGGATCAGCTCTGAAGCTTTGAATGAGGGAGACAACTGTGGTAGTTAAGATTAGCAACGGTCTCAGGACAAGGCTTATGTTAATCATTGGGAGTATGAACACAAATAGTCTTTCTTTAACTACCATATACGTTCTTGTGAGCTCGGAATATATGTGGTAACCAACCACTGTCCAAATCTAAAAAGCATTGAACTTAATGAAAATGTACGGAAGTATCTCAAGTGAGGGAGACAAGTGCTGCGAGAGGCGTATATTTGAGTGTGGAGAATGGTATGGAGTGAGGGATGGTATGTGCCAGCTGGTGGAGGGAGAGATGGGGAGGATGTGTTCATTTGACGCTGAGGATAGACTCATCTTCCCTATCAACACGCAGGTATAATTCTCTGGAATTGTTATTATTAATGAATTGTTCTTAGTTGAATAACTGATGGTGTGCTTTGTTAAACACTGGGCACACAAATAGTGTGATGGTAATGCAGTATGTATGCCAGTTTTGGGCTGGGGACACAGGCATATACTATGCCAGAAGAAAACACAAAGTATGTAGCCCACAGCTGCCGGAATAATTTTGCTAACATAGCCTAAACGCCTATAGGTAAGTGCACTTTTAGTCACTGATAATGTCTAACGTGTAATGGCTTTATAAACCGTTTATAAACTATTTATACTATATAATATAGTCTGGTACAAATTGTCCAAATTCCCTGGGAATGGATTTCCAAATCCACCTGTTGCCCCGCGCGCGAATCTTTACCACGGGATGGCGCGCTTTTCACAGTGCACGAGGACTGTAGTGAGGAGAAACTGTCCCGTGGGACCGCGCGTCAATTCGATGCGTTTAGTCGGTTTTTAACGGATTTTTGAAGGTTTCTTTCTTTCCCCCCAGAACTGACTGTCGTCTACAGAATAAAAGGTGAGCTATTAAAAGGTTATAACCGGGATTTGTGCCGTTGTTGTTGTTTAGTGATGCCCGGTTAAACACGATAGCATTACCATGGAAATGCGTGACATCCTCGCTATGTCGGAAAAGTTTAAGGACACCGAATGTGTGTCATCAAATGGATATTATAGAGGTCAAGAAATCATACATAGAGGTCAGTAAATGTGGAATTGTTGAATGATAATGTAACAAAACTCCTGTATCGAAACATGCTGGTCCATACGGAGGGAAACAAGTACATCCAGGTAGAGGCGCCGGGTTTGTAATTGGACGGCGCATTTGTATACTAGGCCATTTGAGAGAACGTCGATATAATGGTTTAACTAGTATGACCTACCATTTCTGTTGTATAGATCTAATGTTTAAAGTGTTTTTTAAATATTTAATGCAGAATGATGCTTCCGTTTCAATAAGTGGTATTTGCCCCCCCCCCTCTTTCGCTCTCACTCGCTGCCTGAGTGTCCCATGCATTTTCCTTTTTCTAGTGAGAGCTAAAGGTCTCCATGCCATAGCTATGGAATGCCTCTCACATGGGAGGTTTAGGTGCAGTTACCTGACATGGGGAATGGACCTTCTTGTGTTGTGTCATGCAGAGTTTCTGCATCCCCTCTCTTGAGTGGCTGGCTCACATTCCATTTTCGGCTCCTCAAGGTCATGGAGTTCTGAGCAGTGGAGTGGAGAGGGACACATTGCAGAGTGCACTCCGCCAGCAGTGCTCAAAACCATCTAGGCTTACCATACATACTTCTGCTTTTAGGCTAAGCTGCAGCCTGGACTATAACAGCCAACTGTCGAATCCAGAGGCTTAAATAATTAATGTGTGTTTTTGTGTGGATATATAGGCAGTTGCTCTACCACCCAGAAAACACCAGATCTCTCTCTCTCTCTCTCTCTCTCTCTCTCTCTCTCTCTCTCTCTCTCTCTCCCTTTCTTTCTCTCTCTCTATTTTTTGTTCTTCTCTCTCTCTTTCTGTCTCTCACTCTCTATCGTTATACCTCAGTGTCAGACACTGTCCCTCATCTTATGACAGGCAGTAATATAGTGCCCTGCCAACCCACAGCTCTCTGCATCCTCCCCCAACAGGACAGGTAGCCTATTCTCATCAGAGAGGTCTTTGAAATTACACTCTCTAATTGTTTTATATATTTGACATTTTGTCAGGAAATGCAGCTCTGTCTCAGGTTCTGCTGTTGTGCAGTGGTTGCACAGCCTTTCCTCTACAGGGATCCAGGTTTTCCCGTGTCTACCTTTCTCAATGGCAAGGCTGTGCTCACAGAGCCTTTACTTTGTCAAGGTTTTTCTAAGGTTTTTGATCAGTAACCATGGTCAAATAGTAACCATGGCCATGGTGTACTGTCGATTTACGGACAGATAGCACTGCATTTTGCTTTGTGCTTGTGCTTGTGTTTCCCAATAAGCAATGCAGATTTGTTTTGACTGTGTTATAATTTGTTTTATTCTGATTGATTGGATGTTCTGGTCCTGAGGCTTCAGTGTGTTAGTAGAACAGGTTTGTGAACTCAGCCCCAGGACCAGCTGGATGAGGGTCTTGGCATTGCAGGGTTTGGTAATGATATGAGAGGAGGTCACTGTATTTTAGATGTTTACAAACTTTAGATCTCTCTCTCTCTCTCTCTCTCTCTCTCTCTCTCTCTCTCTCTCTCTCTCTCTCTCTCTCTTTCTCTCTTTCTCTCTCACTCTGTCTATCATTTTATCTCTCTCTTTCTCTCACACTCTCTTTCTCTCTCTCTCTTTCTCTCTCCCTCTCTCTCTCTCTCTCGCAATTAAATTAAATGAAATTCAAGGGACTGGTGATGTAACCCTAGCTGCCTGCTTGACTGATGATGAAATGGGCTGCTGGTATCAAATAGTATGTGCGAGATTTGCTAGTATTTTATACAGTGAGGGAAAAAAGTATTTGATCCCCTGCTGATTTTGTACGTTTGACCACTGACAGAAATGATCAGTCTATAATTTAAATGGTAGGTTTATTTGAACAGTGAGAGACAGCTCGAACCTTCAGCCCTCCACAGATTTTCTATGGGATTAAGGTCTGGAGACTGGCTAGGCCACTCCAGGACCTTAATGTGCTTCTTCTTGAGCCACTCCTTTGTTGCCTTGGCCGTGTGTTTTGGGTCATTGTCATGCTGGAATACCCATCCATTACCCATTTTCAATGCCCTGGCTGAGGGAAGGAGGTTCTCACCCAAGATTTGACGGTACATGGCCCCGTCCATCGTCCCTTTGATGCGGTGAAGTTGTCCTGTCCCCTTTGCAGAAAAACACCCCCAAAGCATAATGTTTCCACCTCCATGTTTGACGGATGGTATTCTTGGGGTCATAGGCAGCATTCCTCCTCCTCCAAACTCGGCGAGTTGAGTTGATGCCAAAGAGCTCCATTTTGGTCTCATCTGACCACAACACTTTCACCCAGATGTCCTCTGAATCATTCAGATGTTCATTGGCTTCAGACGGACATGTATATGTGCTTTCTTGAGCAGGGGGACCTTGCGGGCGCTGCAGGATTTCAGTCCTTCACGGCGTAGTGTGTTACCAATTGTTTTCTTGGTGACTATGGTCCCAGTTGCCTTGAAATCATTGACAAGATCCTCCCGTGTACTTCTGGGCTGATTCCTCACCGTTCTCATGATCATTGCAACTCCACGAGGTGAGATCTTGCATGGAGCCCCAGGCAGAGGAAGATTGACAGTTCTTTTGTGTTTCTTCCATTTGCGAATAATCGCACCAACTGTTGTCACCTTCTCACCAAACTGCTTGGCGATGGTCTTGTAGCCCATTCCAGCCTTGTGTAGGTCTACATTCTTGTCCCTGACATCCTTGGAGAGCTGTTTGGTCTTGGCCATGGTGGAGAGTTTGGAATCTGATTGATTGATTGCTTCTGTGGACAGGTGTCTTTTATGCAGGTAACAAGATGAGATTAGGAGCACTCCCTTTAAGAGTGTGCTCCTAATCTCAGCTCGTTACCTGCATAAAAGACACCTGGGAGCCAGAAATCTTTCTGATTGAGAGGGGTTCAAATACTTATTTCCCTCATTAAAATACAAATGTTGAGCTACTGTATATGTTTTGATTTTAATACATTCTAAGGCTGCTTGATGTGACTAATGATGATTTGAAAAAAGTTGCATGAAAGGCATGAGCTCTCCTGTGTTTTTTTGCGCAGGCTGCACACACTTCATCAGTTTCTCTCATTCACAATTTGACAAGCACTTGATAATGCCTCGAATTTCCCGGCTGCATCCCCATTGTGTGGCCATAATGCCCCCTAAAAAAATCCATGCCTTTTGCGTCCAGTGATCGTTGTGCCCTTGGGCTAAATATACAAATTATTATTCCCTTCTCCCGGCTGCGTGCCGAAGCACCTCTCACTCACATGGCTCTCCGTCATGTGATCGGGTCTTTCTCACAGGCTACAAGTGAAGACAGACACATTGGGGATGCAACTTCGTGGCGCATATTGAAGATATTGGAAGAACTGTCGTTTACTTTTCATCAGCCAACAAGATGAGTAGGCCTAACGAACAGCAAAAGCACTAGCCTATGTCAATCTACTATCCCCCATAGTCCAAAAGTTGATCTATTCTATTCTGTGCTAGAATTAAATATTCTAAACAAAGTCTGGGACAGTTGTGGGATGCGATAGATCCCAAATTAATACAACAATGTTTTAATCAATGAGCCTGACGCAATAGATCAGAGCGTTTAGCTTAAAATGTTGATAAACTCTTAGGCTATTTCTTCACATTATAAGTGCAGCAGTCCACACACGGCAGTAGGGTATAAGCACAAATGTTCCATTAGCAGGAAAACACCATTCTCAAAAGTGACCGGAAATGCGATTATGCATGTAATGCTTTTAATATAAAGGTGCATTTTTATGGTGAAAATGATCTTCCCCAAACTTGAAACTCATGTGCTGCTTATGTATGCCAGTTACGCTTTACACCCGTTGTAAAGTGGATTAATGTGCTTCATTTTAAGAAATTATTTGACCACTTTAGTTGTGATACAAACCTTATCAAAACATATAGGTCTATGGGCTAGGCTATATGAGGTGTGTGACTATGATTTGAAATAGTCGCAAAAAAAAGCATGGCTGTCTCATGACTCCCTCCTGGGTGAGGATCAAAGAGAGCCCCCTCTCTCTCCCACCAGAGAGGAAGGAGGGGAAATGGGGCCGGTTCTAGGACTTTAACTTCTTAGGGAGCGGCAGCATAGGTGACGGTTTTGGAGAGTCTGGCGTGCCCAAAGTAAAATGCCTGCCACTCAGGCCCAGAAAATAGGATATGCACATAATTAGTACTATTGGATAGGAAACACTCTGAAGTTTCTAAGAGTGTTAAAATAATTTATGTGAGTATAACAGAACTGATATAGCAGGCAAAAACCCAAGGAAAATCCATCCCTATTTGCAGTTTTGTTTTGTAAATGACCTTCTTCTCCAGGGTGCCTATTCATTTGTATTTTACCTAGGACTGAGACTGCAGTACCTATGGCTTCCACTAGATGTCAACAGTCTTTATACAAAGCCTGGAAGGTCTAGCAGTAAGTAGAACGGATAGGAAGAGGAAGTAGTCAGGGGACCACTTTTGTCAACAACGTTTGACTCGCGCGAGATTGTGAGCGCGCCCCAGTTTATTTTCCTTTCCTATTGTTCACGTTATCGTCCGGATGAAATATTACAGTAAATATACATAAAAGGATACCTAAGGATACATAAAAAATTGATTTGTTTGTAGAAAGTTTATAGGTATAATTTGAACGTGTTCTCTTCACGGTTCAATGGGCAACTCAACGGTGGATTTTATGATCATAACGCGCCAACCAAACAGAGATTTATGGATATAATAAATGACTTTTTCTAACAAAAGAACCATTGGATGTCTTCGTTGGACACTTGGGAAGCCCTCAGCAGAAGTTCTTCGAAAGGTAAGTGATATTTTTTAGCTCTTATATGGGTTTTGTGGATATGAATTTATGCTAATGCATAAATATTGGAGGTGCTATCCTCAAACAATCAAATGTTGTGCTTTCGCCGTAAAGCCTTTTCCTCTATTGACATTCTGTGTGACCACTTCCTAATTCTTCTTCTTCTGCCATATAAAGCATCTAAACAGAATCAAAACACTTTCTCGAAGACTGTTGACATCCAGAGGAAGCAATAGGTACTGCATTCATATGCCCTTATATGGGCATTTTCATAAGGGAGGGGTTCCAAATGAGTCAAAATCACTTTTTTCAGGACAGAAATTCCTCGGAATTTTCGCCTGCCATATCCGTTCTGTTATGCTCACAGACAAAATGTTAACACTTTTAGAAACTTCAGAGTGTTTCCTATCCAAAAAGAACCATTGGATGTCTTCGTTGGACACTTGGGAAGCCCTCAGCAGAAGTTCTTCAAAAGGTAAGGGATTTGTTTTCGCTGTGAAATGTGTTTTCTGTGAATCGCGATGGTTTATGAATTTATGCTAATGCAGAAATATTGGAGGTGCTACCCTAAAACAATCAAATGTTGTGCTTTCGCCGTAAAGCCTTTTTGAAATCTGACAACGCTGTGATATTGCCAAGAAGCAGAGCTTTTGATGACTATGCAACACTTGTATATTGATGAATGTTTAATAATTCAACTTTTGGATTTTGAATTTGGCGCCTTGCATTTCACCGGGTAGTGTCGGGAGTGGCCCGCTAGCGCGCCGGTGCTCCCTGAGTAGTTAACAATCGGTCGTAAACTTTCTTTCTCATGCACAGCAGTATGGAGAAGTCAAAAATCCTTTGTGTGTAGAGAGAGCATCTGCCACCAAAACTCCAAACATCCAAAACTGGATAATGAAACAATATTTCTTCACAAGGAATGTGGGAAATGGTTGGTGGGGCTCCAAACAATAATCATGTCAAATCACTTGTTGTTTTGTGATATCATTAAGGACGGTATAACTACAAGACCAGTACATTGCCAGGTTACTACTGACGTGTAAAATGGTTTAGACCAGTATACGTGCAGCACGAGCTGAATACGTAACAAATGGTCTAAAACTACGAGACTCTCTGAAACTCAACAGAGAAGAAGAAGACTAGACATGCACCCCCTGCAGCTCTGCTCTGGAACTCGACCGAAGATGAGGAAATAAGAACATTTCCCTATCAAACGACCATTGTATCCAGTCTAACAAACACTTCCAGAACCAAGAAAGCTACTACTACAACTACTAAGGACATGGTGACATCTGCTGGATAACCAGAGACTTACACAACCAGAGACTTTCTGTCGAAATATTCGTCACAGACTATCACATTTCAGGAATGACCCAGATGTAGACAGTGTCGAAGAAACAAAAGTTTATTTCTAATACAGGGGCAGGCAAACGACAGGTCAAAGGCAGGCAGGGGTCAGTAATTCAGAGAAGGTGCAAATGGTCCAGAACGGCAGGCAGTCTCAGGGTCAGGGCAGGCAGAAGGTTCAAAACCGGGAAGGACTAGGAAACAGGAGCAAGAAACAGACAGGGGAACAAACTGTGGTAGGTTTCACTAACAAAACTAACTGACAACAGACAAACAGAGAACACAGGTATAAATACACAGGGGATAATGGGGAAGATGGGCGACACCTGGAGGGAGGTGGAGACAAGCACAAAGACAGGTGAAACAGATCAGGGTGTGACACAGACGGATCGGGCAATTTCAACAGAGAGAGACGACAAAGATATACAAGTGTAAATATGTACATTGCATTTCTAAATACAAATGAGCGTTTGTTTGGGTGCTAAATATCCATATTTACGATGAGCGTATTATTCAACTGTATGTACGATAGTTGAATTCATTTGTCTCTCCTTCTCCCGCGCTTTCGTTCCTCACCCCTTTCATTGTGTAACCAGCCGTCATATCGGGTTAGTCCACTAGGGACTTTTCATTGCATAATGTTAGTAATCAATTCAACCTATAATGTGTGTGTTTATGTACAGTATTTCTGTGTGATTATTTCATTAGTTAGTAAATAAATAATTAAGTCAATTTGTGTAAGCTGAGTCATTATGTAGACTAGGGTTCGTGCAGATTTATAGAGTATTATGACGTTCAGAATGAGACTGATATGAGGTAAAAATACATTAATAAGTGACTGTTATCTATAGATATGAATATATCTTATAAGAGTTAAATTCGGGAGATAGTAACTCGTTAAATAAGTGTTCCGCCGGTGCCCCAAGTTACTGAGTTAATTGTTACATTATTAATTTAATCACGTAATCAGATTATTTTTTTTTATTTTTTTTTTTACCTTTATTTAACTAGGCAGGTCAGTTAAGAACAAATTCTTATTTTCAATGACGGCCTAGGAACAGTGGGTTAACTGCCTTGTTCAGGGGCAGAACGACAGATTTGTACCTTGTCAGCTCGGGGATTCGATCTTGCAATCTTTCGGTTACTAGTCCAACGCTCTAACCACTAGGCACTAGATAACCATCATCGCATTAATGATAGTCACGTCATGACAGCAGTTTCTTGCCTTAAGCTAGGCATCATTCACAAGTGATAGGCTAATATTGTCACCCATCAGACTATTCTTGATTTAATCTTGTTTTTACATATAATAAATAATATATGTGTGAAATTTGTTTGGATTTAGAATGGACTATTATCATGCACCTGTCTTGAAACAGGTTCTCTATTTATGTCGTCTATGCACTTATATAGCGAGTGAAGGACACTTTTCCTGTAGTTAATTTTCATGCCAGCCAGGTACACTGTACTCCTGTTGTAAAGAGAAGCAATCTGCTTAATATTAGGAAAGTTGAGAAATAAATATAGTAGACCTAGCATATGGAAAGCTGATGGGATCCTCCTCTTTTTAGTAGAGGCCATCACTCTGTTTTCTCACACAATTGCGCAGCCTATAGAAATGTTGCGCAACATGAGGTCATGGGCTGTGCATTGACGTCAGAGTGATTAAAGGGACAATAGAGTGCTGAGTACCAGGCAGTTAGCAAGTTTGGTAGGCTACTAATGACCATCAGAGCTTGGAGAGGCCTATTTACGGTAATACGGTCACCGTAACAGCCCTACTCTGTGCTCTGTTGCTGTGCTGTGCTTACTCCCCACAAGTGCTCTCTCTCTCTCTCTCTCTCTCTCTCTCTCTCTCTCTGTCATTCTCTCTCTCGATCTCTCTCTGTTACTCTCTCTGTCATTCTCTCTCTCTCTCTCTCTCTCTCTCTCTCTCTCTCTCTCTCTCTCTCTCTCTCTCTCTCTCTCTCTCTCTCTGTCACTCTCTCTGTCTTTCTCTCTCTGTCACTCTCTCTCTCCCTCTCTCTCTCTCTCTCTCTCTCTCTCTCTGTGGCTGAAGATGCTGGCCTCTAAAAGTGATGTGTCACCTGTGTGTGTGTGTGTGTTTGTGTGTGTTATACTTTCTCAGTATACCTACCCCCTGTCCTGACCGATAATTTCTCGTCATTTCTCCCTCTTGCTGCTCCACAGCTGCATAACTGCAGGACATAAATAATAGAGACTGCAGAAGCATCCCTAAGTACGTACACACAAACACACACACACACACACACACATAGCACACCCACTCCCATGGTTGTCTACTCGTGCAGTTCTGCAGCGTTTTTAAAAATAGCTTTCCTTCTATTCATTCATCCTGTGATGCTGCTATTGTCAGGATAGCCCTCAGGAGATCTATTCTCAGTGACTTTGTCTTTAGTAATTAATAAGACTCACATAGTCAGTTACACAATCCAGAGTGTCCCAGTTATACACCTGTTATACCCTTGCTATACCCCTGTTAAACACCTGTATTACACCTGTAATACACCTGTTATACTCCTGCTATACACCTGTTAATCACCTGTATTACACCTGTGATACACCTGTTATACTTCTGTTATACACCTGTTATATACCTATATTACACCTGTTATACACCTGTATTACACCTGTTATACTCCTGTTATACACCTGTTATACACCTGTATTACACCTGTTATACTCCTGTTATACACCTGTTAAACACCTGTATTACACCTGTGATACACCTGTTATACACCTGTTATACACCTGTATTACACCTGTTATACACCTGTTATACACCTGTATTACACCTGTTATACACCTGTTATAC
>QNTS01002830.1:49938-60829 GCA_003317085.1 Hucho hucho | reverse complement strand
TACACCTGTTATACACCTGTATTACACCTGTTATACACCCGTTATACACCTATATTACACCTGTTATACACCTGTATTACACCTGTTATACACTTGTTATACTCCTGTTATACACCTGTATTACACCTGTTATACTCCTGTTATACACCTGTTAACACCTGTATTACACCTGTGATACACCTGTTATACTCCTGTTATACACCTGTTATACACCTGTATTACACCTGTGATACACCTGTTATACTCCTGTTATACACCTGTTATACACCTGTATTACACCTGTTATACACCTGTTATACCCTTGCTATATCCCTGTTAGACACCTGTTATACACCTGTTATACCCTTGCTATACCCCTGTTAAGCACCTGTATTACACCTGTTATACACCTGTTAAACACCTGTTATACACATGTATTACACCTGTTATACACCTGTTATACTCTTGCTATACCCCTGTTAAACACCTGTTATACACCTGTATTACACCTGTTATACACCTGTAGTAAACATGTTATACACATGTTATACACCTGTTGTACACTTGTTATACACCTGTATTACACCTGTTATACACCTGTTGTACACCTGTAGTACAACAAAAAATGTAGAACCAGGAACAGATATAGCCCTTGGTTCACTCCAGACCTGACTACCCATGACCAGCACAAAAACATCCTGTGGTGTACTGCACTAGCATCGAATAGCCCCCGTAATATGCAACTTTTCAGGGAAGTTAGGAACCAATATACACAGGCAGTTAGGAAAGCAAAGGCTAGCTTTTTCAAACAGAAATTTGCATCCTGTAGCACAAAATCAAAAAAGTTCTGGCACACTGTAAAGTCTATGGAGAATAAGAGAACCTCCACCCAGCTGCCCACTTCACTGAGACTAGGAAACACTGTCACCACCGATAAATCCACGATAATTGAAAATTTCAATAAGCATTTTTCTACGGCTGGCCATGCTTTCCATCTGGTTACCCCTACCCCGGTCAACAGCCCTGCACCCCCCACAGCAACTCGCCCAAGCCTCCCCCATTTCTCCTTCACCCAAATTCAGATAGCTGATGTCTGAAAGAGCTGCAAAATCTGGACCCCTACAAATCAGCCGGGCTAGGCAATCTGGACCCTCTCTTTCTAAAATTATCTGCCGAAATAGTTGCAACCCCTATTACTAGCCTGTTCAACCTCTCTTTCGTATTGTCTGAGATCCCCAAAGATTGGAAAGCTGCCGCGGTCATCCACCTCTTCAAAGGAGGAGACACTCTAGACCCAAACTGCTACCCTGCCTTTCTAAGGTCTTCGAAAGCCAAGTTAACAAACAGATCACCGACCATTTCGTATCCCACCGTACCTTCATCGCTATGCAATCTGGTTTCCGAGCTGGTCATGGGTGCACCTCAGCCATGCTCAAGGTCCTAAACGATATCATAACCACCATCGATAAGAGACAATACTGTGCAGCCGTATTCATCGACCTGGCCAAGGCTTTCGACTCTGTCAATCACCACATTCTTATCCGCAGTCTCAACAGCCTTGGTTTCTCAAATGACTGCCTCGCCTGGTTCACCAACTACTTCTGATAGAGTTCAGTGTGTCAAATCGGAGGGCCTGTTGTCTGGACTTCTGGCAGTCTCTATGGGGGTGCCACAGGGTTCAATTCTCGGGCCGACTCTCTTCTCTGTATACATCAATGATGTCGCTCTTGCTGCTGGTGATTCCCTGATCCACCTCTACACAGACGACACCATTCTGTATACTTCTGGCCCTTCTTTGGACACTGTGTTAACTAACCTCCAGACAAGCTTCAATGCCATACAGTCGTGGCCAAAAGCTTTGAGAATGACACAAATATAAATTTTCACAGTCTGCTGCCTCAGTTTGTATGATGGCAATTTGCATATACTCCAGAATGTCATGAAGAGTGATCAGATGAATTGCAATTAATTGCAAAGTCCCTCTTTGCCATGCAAATGAACTGAATCCCCCATAAAAATTTCCACTGCATTTCAGCCCTGCCACAAAAGGACCAGCTGACATCATGTCAGTGATTCTCTCGTTAACACAGGTGTGAGTGTTGACGAGGACAAGGCTGGAGATCACTCTGTCATGCTGATTAAGTTAGAATAACAGACTGGAAGCTTCAAAAGGAGGGTGGTGCTTGGAATCATTCTTCTTCCTCTATCAAACATTGCTTACCTGCAAGGAAACACGTGCCATCATCATTGCTTTGCACAAAAAGGGCTTCACAGGCAAGGATATTGCTGCCAGTAAGATTGCACCTAAATCAACCATTTATCGGATCATCAAGAACTTCAAGGAGAGTGGTTCAATTGTTGTGAAGAAGGCTTCATGGCGCCCAAGAAATTCCAGCAAGCGCCAGGACCGTCTCCTAAAGTTGATTCAGCTGCGGGATCGAGGCAATACCAGTAGAGCTTGCTCAGGAATGGCAGCAGGCAGGTATGAGTGCATCTGCACGCACAGTGAGGCAAAGTCTTTTAGAGGATGGCCTGGTGTCAAGAAGGGCAGCAAAGAAGCCACTTCTCTCCAGGAAAAACATCAGGGACAGACTGATATTCTACAAAAGGTACAGGGATGGGACTGCTGAGGACTGGGGTAAAGTCATTTTCTCTGATGAATCCCCTTTCCGATTGTTTGGGGCATCCGGAAAAAAGCTTGTCCGGAGAAGACAAGGTGAGCGCTACCATCAGTCCTGTGTCATGTGAACAGTAAAGCATCCTGAGACCATTCATGTGTGGGGTTGCTTCTCAGCCAAGGGAGTGGGCTCACTCACAATTTTGCATAAGAACACAGCCATGAATAAAGAATGGTACCAACACATCCTCCGAGAGCAACTTCTCCCAACCATACAGGAACAGTTTGGTGACGAACAATGCCTTTCCAGCATGATGGAGCACCTTGCCATAAGGCAAAAGTGATAACTAAGTGGCTCGGGGAACAAAACATCAAGCCAGGAAACTCCCCAGACCTTAATCCCATTGAGAACTTGTGGTCAATCCTCAAGAGGCGGGTGGACAAACAAAAACCCACAAATTCTGACAAACTCCAAGCATTGATTATGCAAGAATGGGCTGCCATCAGTCAGGATGTGGCCCAGAAGGTAATTGACAGCATTCCAGGGCGGATTGCAGAAGTCTTGAAAAAGAAGGGTCAACACTGCAAATATTGACTCTTTGCATCAACTTCATGTAATTGTCAATAAAAGTATTTGACACTTATTAAATTCTTGTAATTATACTTCAGTATTCCATAGTAACATCTGACAAAAATATCTAAAGACACTGGAGCAGCAAACTTTGTAAATTAATATTTGTGTCATTCTCAAAACTTTTGGCCACGACTCTCCTTTACAACTCTCCTTCCGTGTCCTCCAACTGCTCTTTTTAGAGCGGCGGTAACTCATCAGCATTACGACCAGGAATAGGACTTTCCCAAATTGGATCATTTGTTCGTACCCCCCAGGGCAATTGAACTTATCCCAGAGGCTGCTCCAAGACGCCGCCGGTGGAGAAGAGGTATTCGGAGTGGACTTCTAGTCCGACTCAGGAGGCGTGCACACCATCCACCGCTTCAGAGTATATTACTCGCTAATGTTCAGTCTCTGGACAATAAAGTAGATGAGCTCAGGGCGAGGATCTCCTTCCAGAGAGACATCAGGGACTGTAACATACTCTGTTTCACGGAATCATGGCTCTCTGGATATACTCTCCGGGAAGAAGAAAGGCGGTGGTGTATGTTTCATGATTAACTACTCATGGTGTGATTGTGATAACATGCAGAAACTCAAGTAATTTTGTTCACCCGACCTAGAATACCTCACAATCAAATACTGACAGCGTAGTGAGCAAACAAAACTACCCTCGCGATATGAACTGAATTAAATGGGTCTTTTACTGAACTGTTTGTTGAATAAGAGACTGTCACTGGCAACCATGGTTACAAGGAGGGGATACTATAATATGTTGTTGGGTCTGTAACTTACCGCCCTCCTCATGGAGAAAAGCACCAGAGCTATTTGTAACATATATGACGATTAGCGGTTAAGAGGCAAGCCATAATTTCGAATAAGACATGAGCGAGCTGAGGCGGATGTAGCCTATATGCCGCCTATTTGTTCAGTTCTTTTGCAATGGACAGCGACATAATTCAGAACATGAGTATTCCCCAGTAATCCCAGTTTAACAGGGTTGTCTATATGCAGTGTCTAGCTGAGCAACAACGTTTGATTTCCCCAGTAATCCCAGTTTAACAGCATTGTCTATGTGATGCACAATTCTCATGTTTTGATTCATGATGATGACTGCTACCTTGCTAGCTAAGATTTTGAAAGTCCAATCAAAGCTACTGTAGATATAACGTGATTTGACTTGATTGTATCTGTGGACAATGACCTTGAGCCTTCTTGGATGGACACTTCTAATGTAACTCTATGGCAGCACCCAAGGGTCTTGAATTTTTGAGCATAGTGACGTAGTGTCCCCATGAGTGACAGAACACTGAGCCAATCACGGTGCAACTAGAGAACATTACCAACCCCTCCACTCTGTATTTTCCGCTGGCTGCCCCACCACCACAGAAAGCACTGATCTAGGCTGAAACACCTGCATTTTGGAGCTGCCTTACTCATGAAAGCAAAAAAAAGACTATGTTTGTATGCGTCTTTATTAACTCAATTCTTTTTTACATTGTTTGCAAACTGATATGTAACACTTATTACAGTTTTTTTTGTGATTGCTTACACACTTGTTGCGGAATTTGGCTCATTGTGTCAAAACTCTACACACAAGCCAAATAAGAAACAACCCTTGAAGATAAACATCTCACTACTATGTCAAAATGAAACTCTGCAATCAAAACCTAGCAATCCTTTTTCAAAATGGCATTTTTGCAACAAAATGATACACACATGCACCACTTGAATTACTTTTTCAAAGCAGCAACAACACACTGATGTACTTTTATACAAAACACTGTCTGTCTTTAGTACTTTGTATACCTTTTCAATGTTCTTATACAGGCTTCTGTGAAAGATTGTTCCAGAACATCTAGTCACATTTCAATCAACACAAAAATAGAAAGGCTTCAGAAACAAATATATACAGCTTATTTTTTTTGTCTAACTAAAAACCCAAAGAAAAGTAGAATTACAGTACTCAAAATAAAATGTTACTGTAAACTCATGTAAACAAAAATAATTACAGTAAAATTACAGTGCAATGGTAAACAACAAATTGCATTGTATGGTATTGTAAGGGATGGGGTGGATGGTTTATGGATCCCGCCTTCTGTTATGGTCTGGCTATGTCACCTCATCCACATCACAAGCAATGTCATCCCTGGCTAGGCAACGGGGAAAATATTGTGGTTGGTGAACCAGTCCCTGACCAGAACAGCCCGGTGGAAACCAACATTATCCCACATGATAACAAACCTGGGCTGCTCTGGTCCGTCCTGTACAACTGTGAAGTTATTGTGGTTGGTGAACCAGTCCCTGACCAGAGCAGCCCGGTGGAAACTAACATTATACTGCTTTGTCTGAAGGTATCTATGAAGTGCCAATAGGACACAATCTACTGCCATCACTGTATTGCAGTATAGTACAGTGACACTTACTTGCACATAGTCATAGCAAAGGTCTTTGACTCTAATGCTGTTCCTCTCAAATGGAACCCTGTACAGCTGCTTCATCGTAAGTTGGTGTTGACGGAGGTTGGGGCAGAGTGTCGACATACTGACACGGTTGATATTATGGACTGTTGTGTGATCTGCGATGATTGGCTCTCGTAGTTGATGTAAGCGGATGGTGTTGTTTGCCAACACTAGATTGACAATGTCCAGTTCCTGTTGATGGGTGAACAGACGTTGCCTTCCACCCTCAGGAGGTCATCTGGCAGTTCTGGAGAAAATGCAAGAATATTATGTCATTGGTTAGGTTCTTTTGTACATACTGTACTGTCATACTGTACTGTCATACTGTACACAGTTACATCAAAACTGTGTTACATGTACTTCACAGAACTATACCATTTTCTTTTGTTCACTGAGGAGCACAGACATAATATTGTAGGACTACATTGTATTGTACTGTGATGCAGAATGATGTGCAGCAATTCCATAGGTACAGTCTAGTGTACAGTGAGGGAAAAAAGTATTTGATCCCCTGCTGATTTTGTACGTTTGCCCACTGACAAAGAAATGATCAGTCTATAATTTTAATGGTAGGTGTATTTGAACAGTGAGAGACAGAATAACAACAAAAAAATCCAGAAAAACGTGAAAAATGTTATAAATTGATTTGCATTTTAATGAGGGAAATAAGTATTTGAACCCCTCTCAATCAGAAAGATTTCTGGCTCCCAGGTGTCTTTTATACAGGTAACGAGCTGAGATTAGGAGCATACTCTCAAAGGGAGTGCTCCTAATCTCAGTTTGTTACCTGTATAAAAGACACCTGTCCACAGAAGCAATCAATCAATCAGATTCCAACCTCTCCACCATGGCCAAGACCAAAGAGCTCTCCAAGGATGTCAGGGACAAGATTGTAGACCTACACAAGGCTGGAATGGGCTACAAGACCATCGCCAAGCAGTTTGGTGAGAAGGTGACAACAGTTGGTGCAATTATTCGCAAATGGAAGAAACACAAAAGAACTGTCAATCTCCCTCGGCCTGGGGCTCCATGCAAGATCTCACCTCGTAGAGTTGCAATGATCATGAGAACGGTGAGGAATCAGCCCTGAACTACACGGGAGGATCTTGTCAATGATCTCAAGGCAACTGGGACCATAGTCACCAAGAAAACAATTGGTAACACACTACGCTGTGAAGGACAGAAATCCTGCAGCGCCCGCAAGGTCCCCCTGCTCAAGAAAGCACATATACATGTCCGTCTGAAGTTTGCCAATGAACATCTGAATGATTCAGAGGACATCTGGGTGAAAGTGTTGTGGTCAGATGAGACCAAAATGGAGCTCTTTGGCATCAACTCAACTCGCCGTGTTTGGAGGAGGAGGAATGCTGCCTATGACCCCAAGAACACCATCCCCACCGTCAAACATGGAGGTGGAAACATTATGCTTAGTGGCCTAGCCAGTCTCCAGACCTTAATCCCATAGAAAATCTGTGGAGGGAGCTGAAGGTTCGAGTTGCCAAACGTCAGCCTCGAAACCTTAATGACTTGGAGAAGATCTGCAAAGAGGAGTGGGACAAAATCCCTCCTGAGATGTGTGCAAACCTGGTGGCAAACTACAAGAAACGTCTGACCTCTGTGATTACCAACAAGGGTTTTGCCACCAAGTACTAAGTCATGTTTTGCAGAGGGGTCAAATACTTATTTCCCTCATTAAAATGCAAATCAATGTATAACTTTTTTCACATGCGTTTTTCTCGATTTTTTTGTTGTTATTCTGTCTCTCACTGTTCAAATAAACCTACCATTAAAATTATAGACTGATGATTTCTTTGTCAGTGGGCAAACGTACAAAATCAGCAGGGAATCAAATACTTTTTCCCCTCACTGTATAACGTTGAATACATACCTGCTCTCCAGTTTAAATGTCTGTATTATGGATGCTACCGTGTAGCGACTCAGGTTGGGCTGGACTCTCTGCCCAGCCTCCCTCATCGTCAGGCCATGATTTATGACATGGTCCACCAAAGTGGCTCTAATGTCATTGGAAATATGTCTCCATCTATTGCCTGGTCCCCTTCTTTGTTCTTGTCCTCGTCCTCCTCCTACTCCTCTTCCTCTTCCTCTCGCTCTCACTGCCTCCATGTTTGCATAGTCTATTTGTAGTGCTAAGGCTCAGACTAATTGGTGTTCAATTACTGTATAAGTGTTTTCATGCGTGTGTGTGTGTGTGTGGGTGTTGCCAATTTCAGGTATGTTTCGCATTTTGAATAGAAGTGTTTTCCCAATAACTGCAAGAGATTTCATTATTGAACGAAGTGTCAAATGTAAGAAACAGTGTGTAGTGTTTTGCATGCGTGTTGCAGAATTGCAAACAAAGTGCAAAGCAGAAAATGTGTTTGTACTTTTGGTGCCTTTGCTTAAGGCCTGGTTAGAAAAGTTAAGGTTTTGATGCTTTTGTCTAAGCATTCACTTTCAGTGTGTAAGCAATCGCTATGCCAAAAATGTTATGCCAAAAAAACAGGCACACAGGTGGGGCTCTGCCATTCTGATCCTACGGTGATTAACAGTAGAGCTTTTCAAAGGGTGGGAAAGGGAATATTTATCTGGTTTTGTTTGGTCTTTTAGTTGAGTGAATTCTGGAATTCAAACACTCCTTGTAAACATTCCCTGGAATAGAATCTAAGCTCCCTCCCTCATCCCCCTCTCTCTCCCTTGCTGCCCCATATCACAAAGCCACGCCGTAATTATGTGCATAACTAAGAGTGTGTGTGTGTGTGTATGTGTATAGACCCCAGGCATTCTGTCCTGTTCTGATGCCAGTATGCCAGGATGTGATATTCTTCCCACACGCTCAAGCACATATTCCTGTTATAGGACTTACTGAGTCAACATATATTAGTCAATGTGAAAACGTGCAGGAGATAAACATGTCAACTAGCCATTATTACCAAACAGTCACTGCCCTCTCTGTGCAGGAGATAAACATGTCAACTAGCCATTATTACCAAACAGTCACTGCCCTCTCTGTGCAGGAGATAAACATGTCAACTAGCCATTATTTCCACTCTTTCCTGTCTATGGATGGTATAGAGAAGGAAAATTATGGTTATTCAGCAGGTGCATATCACACAGAGATAGGGCTGAGTGAGTACTGACAACAGAGATGGGGGGCACTTATAGAGCACACAAAAGGAGCAGTGTTCTTTCTTTCTGGGTTGGGCTGAGGAGCACGGGTCCCTCTGGAGCTAATGCACAGTCACTTGCCTGTGTCCAGCCTCTCTTTCACACGTGTCTCAGTATGTGTTTGAGTCTGTGTGTTTAAAGGCTGCATTCCTGAGCTTGTTTATCTGTAGCCGGGTGATTACAGTTTTTCTCAATTGTTTACACACAAATACTGGTACTTGAGACACAATGACCACAACATGTAACTCATGCACAAACCCCCTGAACCAATTCTGCTAAACTACAAGCACAATTCCTGCTTTACACTCAAATTGCAGTTCTAAAACACACTTTTTTCAAAACACTACACACAATTCTTTGCATTTGGCACAATTTTCATGCAGAAAATCTCTTGTTTTCACAATGAACACACTGCCATTCAAATATGCACACTGACTCATCACATGGGCAAACACCCGTCACACAGTTTTACAATTAGCAATCAGAGCTTTAGCATAAAAGGGCAACAGGTGAGCTCTTCTGTTTTGGAGCAATGGATGCCAACATTGGAAACAGAGGCAGAGCCAGAGGAGTGAGAGTAAGAGGAGTAGGACAGGGAGGACAAGGACGAGGACGAGGAAGGCCAAGGACCGTAATCTCTGATGAGATCCGAGCCACTTTGGTTGATCATGTGGTCAACCATGGTCTAACAATGAGGGAGGCTGGGCAAAGAGTACAGCCAAATTTGAGCAGGTACACTGTAGCATCCATCATCCGGACTTTCCGAAATGAGAATAGGTAAGAAATCTACTCTCACTAGAAAATTGCAGTACTGCATATCAATACAGTACTCAATGAGTACAGTAGTACAGTATTGCCTGTGGACTGTTCTGTAGGACTGTAAAAATAAAGTATGTTTCAAGTATTTGGGAAATGTATTCCTACTTTGTATTTACAGTATTTTACTATTTGTTTGGCAGAACTGAAAGATTACCAACACAAGGTGGTCGGGAACGTGTTCTGTCTCCTGAACAGGAAACTGAAATCATGAACATGGTCCTAGAAAATAACGCCATAACATTACGGCAAATACAAAGAAAAATAATAGAAAACAATGAGATATTTCAAAATATTGATAGGGTAAGCTTATCAACACTGGACCGTGTCTTGCGCAGAAATAATCTCAGGATGAAGCAGGTCTACAGGGTGCCATTTGAACGCAATTCAGAAAGAGTCAAAGAATTGCGATATAACTATGTGCAAGTGAGTCCTATACAAACCCACAATTGATGCATACTCTCAACACTGTATAAATTATACATATTTCAGTATTGTAATCATAATGATTGTGCTTCACAATAGTGACCACTCCATGTCTATTTCTGATATTGTCATGTGTGTTTCAGAGAGTCCTTGAGCTAGAGGTGGCTGCAGTGGAGCACCAGTTCATCTTCATTGATGAGGTTGGATTCAACCTCACAAAAAGACGAAAGAGGGGAAGGAATATCATCGGCCAGCGTGCCATTGTTCAAGTCCCTGGCCAGCGCGGAGGGAACATCACAATGTGTGCAGCGATTACCCACCACGGCGTCATCCATCACCATGCTACCCTTGGCCCCTACAACACCGCCCATCTGATCACATTCCTGGACACCCTACACAACACACTCATTCCACCAGATCAGGTAGATGGCCCAGAGCAGCTCAGGTACGTTGTCATTTGGGACAACGTAAGTTTCCACAGGGCTGCTCTGGTTCGTAACTGGTTCACTGCCCACCCACGCTTTTTAGTTGTTTATCTCCCTCCATATTCTCCATTCCTCAATCCTATTGAGGAATTTTTTTCTGCCTGGAGATGGAAAGTGTATGACCGAAATCCACAAACGCGTATACCTCTTCTCCAAGCTATGGAAGACGCATGTGGAGATATAGCAGCTGATGCTTTTCATGGCTGGAATCGCCATGCTAGGCGATATTTCCCCCGCTGCTTGTCCAGGGAAAACATTGCTTGTGATGTGGATGAGGTGCTGTGGCCAGACCACAACAGAAGAGAGGATGCAGCATAGTTTTTTTTTT
>QNTS01002830.1:14233-31916 GCA_003317085.1 Hucho hucho | reverse complement strand
TGTCCAGGTATGTGTTATTATGGCAGTAGGGACATACTGTGCATGTCCAGGTATGTGTTATTATGGCAGTAGGGACATACTGTGCTTGTCCAGGTATGTGGTATTATGGCAGTAGGGACATACTGTGCATGTCCAGTTATGTGTTATTATGGCAGTAGGGACATACTGTGCTTGTCCAGGTATGTGTTATTATGGCAGTAGGGACATGTCCAGGTATGTGTTATTATGGCAGTAGTGACATGTCCAGGTATGTGTTATTATGGCAATAGGGACATACTGTGCATGTCCAGGTATGTGTTATCATGGTGGTAGGGACATACTTGTGGTGCACAGGTAAATCACACTAGCCTGTCAGTTGTAGTCCCTGTCCAGGATTACAGATGAAGGGAAATGGCTCCTGCTGTAAACTCAACAGGAACGGGCCTACTACCAACCTAATGAGACTAGCACTGGAGGCAATATCTCATATACACACACAAACACACACACATACACTCGCACCCACTCACTCACTCACAAACACACACTTACACACACACACTCATACACACATACACACACACACATACACTCGCACACAAGGAAACTCACACTTGCACACACACACGCAGCCCCTGTCACGACTTCCACCAATGGTGGCTCCTCTGCCGGTTTTCGGCGGTCGTCGTCACCGGCCTACTAGCTGCCACCGATCATCTATTTTCTTTCTGTTTTTTTTTTCCTGATTGTTTGCACCTGTTTTCGTTTTGGTTAGTAGGGCTATTTAAGCCGGTTTAGCCCGCCTTCTTTCGTGCGGTATTGTTTTTCTGTTTTGAGAGCGCTTGTGTTTGTCCCATGTTTTGGGCTACTCTGTTGTATTCCGTCTGGTTTTCGCCTGTGTGTTTGGGCGTTGGACATTGTATTTGCTTGGACACATTAAAGACGGTTGTACCGTTACTCTGCTCTCTGCGCCTGACTCCACACACACCGCTCTTAGCGTCGTTACAGCCCCAGACAACACTCGCACACAAAGAAACTCACACTTGCACACACGCAGACAACTGCACCCCAGTCTCACAGACAAACACACTTTCACTCAGACACACAGAACCACAGTTGCAAACATAATCACACAAACACAGAGAGAGAGCGAGAGAAGAGCGAGAGAGAGAGAGAGAGAGAGAGAGAGAGATCCTTGTCTGGTTAGTCTTCCTTAGTGAGCTCCTTGTCTGGTTAGTCTTCCTTAGTGAGCTCCTTGTCTGGTTAGTCTTCCTTAGTGAGCTCCTTGTCTGTTCTGGAGTTTTAGTCTGATGGCTGAACTCCTCTGAGTCTCTGGATGAGCTCCTTTGATCTGAGAGCAGCCTGATATTACAGTGACTCACTCAAATAGGACTGTGCTGTGCGTGTGTGTGCGTGTGTGTGAGAGTGAGTGTGTGTGTGTGAATGTGTGAGTGTGTGTTTTTGTGTGTGAGTGTGTGTTTGCGGTGCGTGCTTGTGTTGATTCCTCATATCAACAGAGGACGGTGCTGTTGTTTTTAGGAAGACTCTTGGACATGCAGAGAGAAAGCCTTGCCTGCACTGCCACCTGCTGGAAGAACAGAAGTATTACACTTTTCTAGCCATAAATATGAGTTTAGCATTAATCCCTTATAACAACACTGTACTGTAGCTCATCAGTTCTAATGATACAGCACCATGTGTTTTAGAGTATAGTATAGTTGTTTTCTGTTAGAGTATAATATAATTGTTTTCTGTTCGAGTACAGTTTAGTTGTTTTCTGTTAGAGTATAGTATAATTGTTTTCTGTTAGAGTACAGTATAGTTGTTTGGGAATGTTTCAGTGTTTGTTTTATGGCGGTAGAAGATAGAAGCGCTAACTCAGTGGTCACCAAACCGGGTTCTGGTCTGATTTAAAAAGTTTGAATACAATGTAGCTCTTCAGGAGAACAGTTGGACAGTACTTTTGCCCATTTCTAGCCCTTCTAAATGTTCCCAAACCATCCCCTTGGGGGCGCTAGTGGATGTTAAATTAGGCCCTGGGACACCACTGTCTACATGCAGAGAAACATACACTCTCTCCTTGAGCTCAGAAATGAGTCTATGTAAAGAGAGCCATCTGTTGTCCTCCGTTCTGTTCTGTTATATTCTATTCTGTTCTGTTCCCTTAAATTGTGCGTCACTAAGGGTCCATATACTGTAGGCCCTGAATAGGATGGACACACACATCATACATGTTTGAGATCTGTGATGTAACTGGTGAGAATGTCTATGGTCTACTCTAGTCCATTATTCTGATCAGCACATTCTGATCTGTTATTGTTACTCAGACACAGTGGTTCTAATGGCCCAGTTGATTGGAGTGTGGTACCTACAGTTGAAGTCGGAAGTTTACATACACTTAGGTTGGAGTCATTAACTTGTTTTTCAACCACAAATTTCTTGTTTTGGCAAGTCGGTTAGGACATCTACTTTGTGCATGACACAAGTCATTTTTCCAACAATTCTTTACAGACTGATTTAATTCACTGTATCATAATTCCAGTTGGTCAAAAGTTTACATACACTAAGTTGACTGTGCCTTTAAACAGCTTGGAAAATTCCAGAAAATTATGTCATGGCTTTAGAAGCTTCTGATAGGCTAGTTGACATAATTTGAGTCAATTGGAGGTGTACCTGTGGATGTATTTCAAGGCCTACCTTCAAACTCAGTGCCTCTTTGCTTGACATCATGGGAAAATCAAAAGAAATCAGCCAAAAATTGTAGACCTCCACAAGTCTGGTTCATCCTTGGGAGCAATTTCCAAATGCCTGAAGGTACCACGTTCATCTGTACAAACAATAGTACGCAAGTATGAACACCATGGGACCACGCAGCCGTCATGCCGCTCAGAAAGGAGACGCGTTCTGTCTCCTAGAGATGAACGTACTTTGGTGCGGAAAGTGCAAATCAATCCCAGAACAACAGCAAAGGACCTTGTGAAGATGCTGGAGGAAACAGGTACAAAGTATCTATATCCACAGTAAAACGATTCCTATATCGACATAACCTGAAAGGCCGCTCAGCAAGGAAGAAGCCACTGCTCCAAAACCGCCATAAAAAAGCCAGACTACGGTTTGCAACTGCACATGGGGACAAAGATCGTACTTTTTGTAGAAATGTCCTCATGTCTTCTGAAACAAAAATAGAACTGTTTGGTCATAATGACCATCATTATGTTTGGAGGAAAAAGGGGGACGCTTGCAAGCCGAAGAACACCATCCCAACCGTGAAGCACGGGGGTGGCAGCATCATGTTGTGGGGGTGCTTTGCTGCAGGAGGGACTGGTGCACTTCACAAAATAGATGGCATCATGAGGCAGGAAAATTATGTGGATATATTGAAGCAACATCTCAAGACATCAGTCAGGAAGTTAAAGCTTGGTTGCAAATTGGTCTTCCAAATGGACAATGACCCCAAGCATACTTCCAAAGTTGTGGCAAAATGGCCATCACAAAGCCCTGACCTCAATCACATAGAAAATGTGTGGGCAGAACTGAAAAGGCATGTGCGAGCAAGGAGGCCTACAAACCTGACTCATTTACACCAGCTCTGTCAGGAGGAATTCACCCAACTTATTTGGGGAAGCTTGTGGAAGGCTACCTGAAAACGTTTGACCCAAGTTAAACAATTTAAAGGCAATGCTACGAAATACTAATTGAGTGTATGTAAACTTCTGACCCACTGGGAATGTGATGAAAGAAATAGAAGCTGAAATAAATTATTCTCTCTACTATTATTCTGACATTTCACATTCTTAAAATAAAGTGGTGATCCTAACTGACCTAAGACAGGGAATTATTACTAGGATTAAATGTCAGGAATTGTGAAAAACTGAGTTTAAATGTATTTGGCTAAGGGTGTATGTAAACTTCCGACTTCAACTGTAAATGCCAACACTGTGGCATGGTATAAACTAGAGCTGTTATAAAAGGGGCCCGGGGCCACATTATATAAATTGGGTACATGCGAGAATATACACTGAGTATATATCAAACACCCCTATATCAAACACCCCTTTAGCCATTAGAACAGCCTCAATTCTCTCTCTCTCTCTTTCTCTCTCACACACACACACAATCTGTCTCTCTCATCTCTCTGTGTCTCTGTCTCTCTTCTCCCTGTCTCTCCCTCCTACAGAACTACAGTCGTCCCCCAGTGATGGCTCTAGCAGTGCCGGTGGCAGTGAGGTTTCTACAGAGAGGCAACAGAGAGCTCAGTAGAAACATGTCCAGTTATCTCTCTCTGGCTGCCATGGCTAATGCTGAACTACTGGCAGAACACACAGAGGCTATCACCTGCAGCGTGCTGGGAGGTAGGACACACACGGACACATACACATACACACACACACACACACACAAACACTCGCACACACACACTCGCACACACACACACACACACACAGAGAGGCTATCACCTGCAGCATGCACAGACACATGCACACACACACACACACACACATGCACTGTATACTGTATACACACACACACACGGACACATTTAGTATTACACACATACAGATATACATGTTCCACAACCATAGAGGGATGTGATTGCCTCCCCTATACAGTGAGGGGAAAAAAGTATTTGATCCCCTGCTGATTTTGTTCATTTGCCCACTGACAAAGAAATTATCAGTATATAATTTTAATGGTAGGTTTATTTGAACAGTGAGAGACAGAATAACAACAAAAAAGTCCAGAAAAACGCATGTGAAAAATTGTATAAGTTGATTTGCATTTTAATGAGGGAAATAAGTATTTTACACCCTCTCAATCTTAAAGGGAGTGCTCCTAATCTCAGCTTGTTACCTGCATAAAAGACACCTGTCCACAGAAGCAATCAATCAATCAGATTCCAAACTCTCCACCATGGCCAAGACCAAAGAGCTCTCCAAGGATGTCAGGGACAAGATTGTAGACCTACACAAGGCTGGAATGGGCTACAAGACCATCGCCAAGCAGCTTGGTGAGAAGGTGACAACAGTTGGTGCGATTATTCGCAAATGGAAGAAACACAAAAGAACTGTCAATCTCCCTCGGCCTGGGGCTCCATGCAAGATCTCACCTCGTGGAGTTGCAATGATCATGAGAACGGTGAGGAATCANGCATGACAATGACCCAAAACACACAGCCAAGGCAACAAAGGAGTGGCTCAAGAAGAAGCACATTAAGGTCCTGGAGTGGCCTAGCCAGTCTCCAGACCTTAATCCCATAGAAAATCTGTGGAGGGAGCTGAAGGTTCGAGTTGCCAAACGTCAGCCTCGAAACCTTAATGACTTGGAGAAGATCTGCAAAGAGGAGTGGGACAAAATCCCTCCTGAGATGTGTGCAAACCTGGTGGCCAACTACAAGAAACATCTGACCTCTGTGATTGCCAACAAGGGTTTTGCCACCAAGTACTAAGTCATGTTTTGCAGAGGGGTCAAATACGTATTTATTTCCCTCATTAAAATGCAATTCCATTTCTAAAACATTTCACGTTTTTCTGGATCAAATACTTTTTCCCCTCACTGTATTAAATAATCTGACAGGGTATCAGTGTTCATGATCAGAGGATCTTGGCTGAGATCAGTTTAAAGAGACAGACTGGTGTCTGTTTGTTCATTCCCTGCCCAATACACAATTCAGTCATAGGTTTCGTGATATGTGTTTTATTTATGTATTCGGAAGTAAAATAATATCAGAGGAGGCAGTTGGAAGAGATGATCAGTTTGTGTCGTGTCTCACTTGCCTTGTTAAGCCCTTTCATTCCTCAGGCCAGACAGAGCAGCATGGCTTCCAGCCTGACTGTGGGTTCGAGCTGAGGGATCACTCTTAAGTGGCCCTCAGATCTGTGGCTTAGGTTTACAGGCCCACCCCTGGCTACAGCTGAATACAGCTGTCTCATGTTTCAGAGCTGGACAGGCTCTAAACAGGCTGTGTAGCCCAGGCCCCACTGCCCTGGATAGATAAGGATCTTCCAGCAGCGCTGTAGCCATTACTCCCCATATAAGACTCAGGAGAGTGAGCGAAGTGTGTGCGTGTGTGTGTGTGCGTGTGTGTGGTAGAGGGCTAGTGGAGGTTTTCATAAGGCCTTGAGCGGTCCAGTCTCATTTAGACTGTGTTTGTGCAGGTTCATATGAATGTTTATATTAGACTTTTGGGTTGAGGTCAGCCAGTGGACTACACTCCACTGATAAAACTGAAGAGGTACACTTTTTTTTTCGTTATATCCAATTGGTAGTTACAGTCTTGTCCCATTGCTGCAACTCCCGTACGGACTCGAGAGAGGCGAAGGTCGAGAGCCATGCATCACCCGAAACACGACCCTGCCAAGCCACACTGCTTCTTGACACACTGCCCACTTAACCGGGAAGCCAGCCGCACCAATGTGTCGGAGGAAACATCGTCCAACTGGCGCCCGGCCCGCCACAGGAGTCGCTAGAGCGCGATGGGACAAGGACATCCCGGCCGGCCAAACCCTCCCCTAACCCGGACGATGCTGGGCCAATTGTACGCCGCCTCATGGGTCTCCTGGTCGCGGCCGGCTGCGACACAGCCCGGGATCAAACCCGGATCGGTTGTGACGCCTTTAGCACTGCGATGCAGTGCCTTAGACTGCTGCACCACTCGGGAAACCTGAAGAGGTACACTCTAGAACCTAAAAGGGTTCTTCGGCTGTCCCCATAGGATAATCCTTTGAAGAACCATTTTGGTTCCAGTTAGAACCTTTTGGGGTTCCATGTAGAACCTTTTGCACAGAGGGTTCTAAATGGAACCAAAAAGGGTTTTATCTGAAACCAAAAAGGTTTATACCTGGAACCAAAAAGGGTTTTCCAATGGAACCAAAAAGGGTCATCCTATGCTGACAGCCGAAGAACCCTTTTGGAACCCTTTTTTCTAAGAGTGTAGAGGTAGCACTGGAATTTAGAGGTGAAGTAGTAGTAGTAGTAGTAGTAGTAGTAGTAGTAGTAGCATTTCTATTATTATTATTATTTGTAGTAGTAGTAGTAGTAGTAGCATTTCTAGTAGTAGTAGTAGTAGTAGTAGCATTTCTGTTATTATTATTATTAGTAGTAGTAGTAGTAGTAGTAGTAGCATTTCTATTATTGTTAGTAGTAGTAGCAGTAGTAGTAGCAGTCATAGTAGTAGTAGTAGCAGTCATAGTAGTAGTAGTAGCAGTAGAAGTAGCATTTCTATTATTATTAGTAGCAGTAGCAGTAGTAGCAGCAGTAGTAGCATTTATATTTTTAGTAGCAGTAGTAGTAGTAGTAGTATCATTTCTATTATTATTATTATTATTATTATTATTATTATTATTATTATTAGTAGTAGTGGTAGTAGTAGCATTTCTATTAGTAGTAGTAGTAGTAGCAGTAGCAGTAGCATTTCTATTATTATTAGTAGCAGTAGCAGTAGTAGTAGCATTTATATTATTATTAGTAGTAGTAGTAGTAGTAGTAGTAGTAGTAGTAGTAGTAGTAGTAGTAGTAGTAGTAGCAGTAGCAGTAGCATTTATATTATTATTATTATTAGTAGTAGTAGTAGTTGCAGTAGTAGTAGCATTTATTTTATTAGTAGTAGCAGTAGCAGTAGTAGTAGTCGTAGTAACATTTCTGTTATTATTAGTAGTAGTAGCAGTCATAGTAGTAGTAGTAGTAGCATTTCTATTATTGTTAGTAGTAGTAGTAGCAGTCATAGTAGTAGTAGTAGTAGCAGTCATAGTAGTAGCAGTAGAAGTAGCATTTCTAGTATTATTAGTAGCAGTAGTAGTAGTAGCATTTCTATAATTATTAGCAGTAGTAGCAGTAGCAGTAGTAGCAGTAGTAGTAGCATTTATATTATTATTAGTAGTAGTAGTAGCAGTAGTAGTAGTAGTATCATTTCTATTATTATTAGTAGCAGTAGTAGTGGTAGTAGTAGCATTTCTATTATTAGTAGTAGTAGTAGTAGCAGTAGCAGTAGCATTTCTATTATTATTAGTAGCATTTATATTATTATTATTAGTAGTAGTAGTAGTAGTAGTAGTAGCAGTAGCAGTAGTAGTAGCATTTATTTTATCAGTAGTAGCAGTAGCAGTAGTAGTAGTCGTAGTAGCATTTCTATTATTATTAGTAGCAGTAGCAGTAGTAGTAGCATTTATATTATTATTATTATTATTATTAGTAGTAGTAGTAGCAGCAGTAGTAGCATTTATATTATTATTAGTAGTAGTAGCAGCAGTAGTAGTAGTAGTAGCATTTATATTATTATTAGTAGCAGTAGCAGTAGTAGCAGTAGTAGTAGCATTTCTATTATTACTATTAGCAGTAGCAGTAGCAGTAGTAGTGGTAGCAGTAGCATTTCTATTATTATTAGTAGCAGTAGTAGCATTTATATTATTATAATTATTAGTAGCAGTAGTAGTAGTAGTAGTAGTAGCATTTCTATTATTATCAGTAGCAGTAATAGTAGTAGCAGTCATAGTAGTAGTAGTAGTAGTAGCAGTAGTAGTAGTAGTAGCATTTCTATTATTATTATTAGTAGTAGCAGTAGTAGTAGTAGTAGCATTTATATTATTATTATTAGTAGTAGTAGCAGTAGTAGTAGTAGCAGTCATAGTAGTAGCAGTAGTAGTAGTAGTAGTAGTAGCAGTTCTATTATTATTATTATTATTATTATTATTATTAGTAGTAGCAGTAGTAGTAGTAGTAGCAGTCATAGTAGTAGTAGCAGTAGCAGTCAAAGTAGCTGTAGTAGAAGTAGTAGTAGCAGTCATAGTAGTAGTAGTAGCAGTAATAGTAGTAGTAGTAGTAGCATTTCTATTATTATTGTTAGTAGTAGTAGTAGCAGTAGTAGTAGTAGTAGTAGTAGTATTTTTATTATTAGTAGCAGTAGCAGTCATAGTAGCAGTCGCAGTAGTAGCAGTAGTAGTCGTAATCGCAGTAGTAGTCACAGTCGTAGTAGCAGTAGTAGTCGTAGTCAAAGTAGCAGTAGTAGTCGTAGTCAAAGTAGCAGTAGTAGTAATAGCAGTAGTAGTAGCAGCAGTAGTAGTAGTAGTAGTAGTAGTAGTAGTAGTAGTAGTAGTAGCAGTAGCAGTAGCAGTAGCATTATTATTATTATTATTATTAGTAGTAGTAGCAGTAGTAGTAGTAGCAGTCATAGTAGTAGCAGTAGTATTAGTAGTAGTAGCATTTCTATTATTATTATTATTAGTAGTAGCAGTAGTAGTAGTAGTAGCAGTCATAGTAGTAGTAGCAGTAGCAGTCAAAGTAGCTGTAGTAGAAGTAGTAGTAGCAGTCATAGTAGTAGTAGTAGCAGTAATAGTAGTAGTAGTAGTAGCATTTCTATTATTATTGTTAGTAGTAGTAGTAGCAGTAGTAGTAGTAGTAGTATTTTTATTATTAGTAGCAGTAGCAGTCATAGTAGCAGTCGCAGTAGTAGCAGTAGTAGTCGTAATCGCAGTAGTAGTCACAGTCGTAGTAGCAGTAGTAGTCGTAGTCAAAGTAGCAGTAGTAGTCGTAGTCAAAGTAGTAGTAGTAGTAGTAGTAGTAGTAGTAGTAGTAGTAGTAGTAGCAGTAGTAGCAGCAGTAGCACTAGTAGTAGTAGCAGTAGTAGTAGCAGAAGCAGTAGTAGTAGTAGAACTAGCAGTAGTAGTTGTAGCAGTAGCAATAGTAGTAGCAGTAGTAGTAGTAGAAGTTGTAATAGCAGTAGTAGATGTAGTACTAGTAGATGTAGTAGTAGATGTAGTAGTAGTGGTAGTAGTAGTAGTACTAGTAGATGTGTTAGTAGTAGTAGTAGTAGCAGTAGTAGTCCTAACAGTAGTATTATCAGTAGCAGTAGTAGTCCTAACAGTAATATTAGCAGTAGCAGTTGTAGTAGTACTAGTAGATGTGGTAGTAGTAGTAGTAGTAGTACTAGTAGATGTAGTGGTAGTAGTAGTAGTATTAGTAGATGTAGTAGTAGTACTAGTAGATGTAGTAGTAGTGGTAGTAATAGTAGTAGATGTAGTTGTAGTGGTAGTAGTAGTAATACTAGTAGATGTAGTAGTGGTACTAGTAGATGTAGTAGTACTAGTAGTGGTAGTAGTAGTGTTAGTAGTAGTAGTAGTAGCAGTAGTAACATTAGTAGCAGTAGTAGTAGTAGTAATAGTACTAGTAGATGTAGTAGTGGTGTTAGTAGTAGTAGTAGTAGTAGTAGTAGTAGTAGTTGTACTAGTAGATGTAGTAGTACTATTAGATGTAGTGGTAGTAGTAGTGTTAGTAGTAGTAGTAGTATTGTTAGTGTTAGTAGTAGTGGTAGTGTTAGTAGTACTAGAAGATGTAGTAGTAGTGTTAATAGTACGAGTAGATGTAGTAGTAGTGTTAGTAGTAGTGGTGTTAGTAGTGTTAGTGGTGTAGTAGTAGTAGTAGTAGTAGTAGTAGTAGTAGTAGTAGTAGTGGCTGTTGTAGTAGCAGTAGTAGTGTTAGTAATAGTAGTGTTAGTAGTAGTAGCAGTAGTAGTGTTAGTAATAGTAGTGTTAGTAGTAGTAGTGTTAGTAGTAGTGTTAGTAGTACTGTTTATAGTAGTAGTAGCAGTAGATGTAGGAGTAGTAGTAGTATTAGTAGAACTAGTATATGTAGGAGTAGTAGTATTAGTAGAACTAGTAGATGTAGGAGTAGTAATAGTAGTATTAGTAGAACTAGTAGATGTAGTAGTAGTGTTAGTTGAACTAGTAGATGTAGTAGTAGTAGTAGTATTAGTAGAAGCCGTAGTATTTGTAGAACTAGTAGCTGTATGATTAGTAGTGGTGTTAGTAGTAGTAGTAGTAGTATTAGTATAACTAGTAGATGTAGGAGTAGTAGTGTTAGTTGAACTTGTAGATGTAGGAGTAGTAGTAGTATTAGTAGAACTAGTATATGTAGGAGTAGTAGTATTAGTATAACTAGTAGATGTAGGAGTAGTAATAGTTGTATTAGTAGAACTATTAGATGTAGGAGTAGTAGTAGTGTTAGTAGTGTTAGTAGAACTAGTAGATGTAGTAGTGTTAGTAGTAGTAGTAGTGCTAGTAGTATTAGTAGAAGCCGTAGTATTTGTAGAACTAGTAGATGTAGGAGTAGTAGTGTTAGTAGTGGTAGTAGTAGTAGTGTTAGTAGTATTAGTAGAACTAGTAGATGTAGGAGTAATAGTAGTATTTGTAGTATTAGTAGAACTAGTAGATGTAGGAGTAATAGTATTAGTAGAACTAGTAGATGTAGGAGTAGTAATAGTAGTATTAGTAGAACTAGTAGATGTAGGAGTAGTAGTAGTGTTAGTTGAACTAGTAGATGTAGGAGCAGTAGTATTAGTAGAACTAGTAGATGTAGGAGTAGTAATAGTAGTATTAGTAGAATTAGTAGATGTAGTAGTAGTAGTGTTAGTTGAACTAGTAGATGTAGTAGTAGTAGTGTTAGTAGTAGTAGTAGTAGTATTAGTAGAAGCCGTAGTATTAGTAGAACTAGTAGATGTAGGAGTAGTAGTATTAGTAGAACTAGTAGATGTAGGAGTAGTAGTAGAACTAGTAGGAGTAGTAGTAGTAGTAGAACTAGTAGATGTAGGAGTAGTAGTAGTAGTAGAACTAGTAGATGTAGGAGTAGTAGTAGTGTTAGTTGAATTAGTAGATGTAGTGGTATTGTTAGTAATAATACCAGTAGCATTATTATGGTAGTGGGTGAGCCTACATTTTTCCTGGGAACAGATGGTTTTCATTATAACTTTGTAGGTAAACTCTGACTTTGAAGATAAGCTCACCTAAAGCTGTTTTTTTTTACTGAAGCTAGTTATTAAATACTAAAACATACAGTAATAAATCACTGATAGGTACTAAGGACATCAGCTTTGACATCAGTGGCCTCTTTTAGGAGTGCACTAAGTAAGATGCCTAGTCAGGGGGCTCTTTTCTACGCTCCCTTAGGGTTCGTCATTATGTTGCCTCCTCCAGGATCCCAGTTGGAGCACCTTGTTACCCTCTTAAACATGGTTAGACCTCGTTAGTGGTTTTCCTCAGGGACCGTCGTTAGTTTTGCTCGTTAGGGATCTGTTTACCCCCCACAGGCCTGAAACCCTCTAGTGGAGCCTGAGTGATTACAGTTTTCCACAATTGTTTACACACGTTTGCTGAATCTTTGGCCCATTTTCCCAAAACTCTAAACACAGAACACAAAACCACAAACACAAAATGGAAAACTCTACAAATCTCTAGCAAAAGCAAACACTGCATTCAAATCTGCATTCAAATCTCAAACACTGCATTTGATCTCTTTTCAAAATGTTTTTTTGCATCAAAATGACACACACACCCGTCATATGCATGCGTGCGAGTGGATGGCTGTCATACACCTTCCTTCGCCATGTCGGAAAAAACTCTTCAATTGGGTTTAGGAATGGGGAATATATGTTGGGAGGTATAGAACAATACATTCTGGGTGGTCGATGAACCAGTTGCGGACCAGAGCAGCCCGGTGGAAACTCACGTTGTCCCAGATGACAACATACCTGGGTTGCTCTGGTCCACCCCTCTGCTCGGCTGGAATGAGGATGCCATGTAGTGTGTCCAGGAATGTGATGAGAAGGGCGGTGTTGTAGGGACCAAGGCTGGCATGGTGATGGAGGACGCCTTGCTGGCTGGTGATATTCCCTCTACGCTGTCCAGGGACATTCACAATGGCACGGTGGCCAATAATGTTCTGTCCCCGTCCCCTGCTTTTGGCCAGGTTGCAGCGGCATCCAGCTCCAAGACTCTTTGAAACAGACAACAAGACAATATGTGACATAGACCTAGAGCAGTCAATATGGTGAGGCACAGTATACTGGATTACAGTACTGTAATGTGTCTATACAGTGCTAATATGATAGTAAATTCACAGTATAGTACTTGCTCATATTCATAGCGCTGTTCTTTAACCCTCCCTGAGTTTTGCTCAAATGGCACCCTGTAGACCTGTTTCATCCGGATTCGGTTGCGCTGTAATATACGGTCCAATGTAGACAAGCCCACCTGGTGAATGTTATCGAATATTGTGTCTGCAATTATGTGGTTCTGGATATCTCGTAGTCTAATGGTATTGTTTGCCACCACCATGTTCACAATAGCGGTCTCCTCGTTCTGGTGTGAACAGCCGGTGTCTTCCACCATGTCCTGGCCGTCTCTCAATTCTGCAGAAGATCCACAAATATCATATGATTGGTTACAGTAAGCTAAAATAATCTATTTTCTTTCAATATGAAATGACATTACTGTAACATTGGCCAACAATCACTGAGTAACATAGGCCTACTGATATGTCGGACTGCAGTATACTACAGTATACATACATAAAGAGCATAGTGCAGATGGTAGGTAACTTACCGGTTCTCATTTCTGAATGTACAGATGATAGATGCAACCGTGTAGCGGCTCAGGTTGGGCTGAGCTCTCTGCCCAGCCTCCCTCATACTCAATCCATGGTTGAGCACATGGTCAACCAATGTGGCCCTGATCTCATCTGAGACAACTGTCCTTCCTCGTCCTCCTTTTTCTCCTCATACTCTCAACCCTTCACCTCTAGCTCTTGCTTCACCATTGACTTCCATTTTCCTCCAAAACAGGAGAGCTCATCTGTGGCACTTTATAGTGCTAAAGCTCTGATTTCTCAGTGAACAATTCAGCAACACATGTGAGGAGTGGGTGTTGACAATTGGTGTATAGAGCTTGGCATTGTGGTTGGTGTTGCTTTCCAAAGGGACTAAAGAGATTTTAATTGTGAATGTTGTGCCTAATGTAGAGAACTGTGTGTAGTGTTTTGCAAAAAGTGTGATATAGAATTGAAAACTGAGTGTAAAGCAGGAATTGTGCTTGCAATTTTGCAGACTTGGTTTAGGGATTTGGTATATGAGTTTCAGGTCTCGGTGATTGCGTTTCAAGTTCCAATTTTAGTGTGTAAACAATTGGGAAAAACTGTAATATAACTGATTAATATAACTGATTAATATAACTGGTGGTAGAGGTTACCACAGAGGATCTAGTAGAATCTAGTGTGTGTGTGTGTGTGTGTTTTCATACTGGTCTAATGACGCAGGGTGTGAGTAGTCTACTACAGGGGAGGAGAACCTTTGAACAGTTGTAGAGGGACTAGAAGGATCCATAGGGGTGTGTGTACGTGCCTTCAGGAGCATACGTATGTCTGCCCCCCATCCTGGGCCCCCCCCTCTCTCCAACCTCCACGACCCGTCATATGAAATCAAGCACTCAGGGTTAACCGTTTGTTTATCCTGTAAATGATCCTGGAACGTGTGTGTGAATAGCTCACACACTTCATGACCTGCACGGTCAGCTAACACTTCACACACATTATCACGTTGTGTTTGTGTAACTCGCCTCATCCAGCTTTAGTGTGTGGCGGCCACCTGGGTGATGCAATGCACTGTGGCCATTTTGTGAACACCGTTTTGTGAACACTCATCACATAATCAGTTACTGCCGTACTAAGGTAAATGACTCCTGTACAGTATAAACATATCCCCTCTTATCGAACCGTCCAACTGTTTTGTGTTCTCACGTACTTAATCCTCTTTTGTGAAATGACCACAATGATCCGCCTCCATTTCGTCCTGCTCTTGACCAGATTTTATGCATTAATGGCAGCCATATTGTGCTAGACCACTCACCCGCAGCATAGGCAGTTGCACTCCTGCCCTGGAGAGTCTCAGTGGTGTTGTGGCAGCTGAGGCACTTCCTGCTTTGGGGGGTCTGTTCTCCGGGCTCAAGTATAAACACTGAGAGTGGGTGACTGGCCAGTCCAACACACGCACACGCACATACACACGCACACACACACACAACCACACACAGTTACGTAACAGCGTATTGGGAAATGGCTCTTGACACTCCCCAGTTAAAACTGGCATGGTTGTCTCATGTTTTATTGGTTTGGGGTGCCTGCTGCTGTGAGGCAGCTAGTGCTGGTGATTTACTGTATATTGTCTGTGTTTAAGGCATTTTAACATACCCTATGTCAAGTTCAAATGTAGTTTTATCGACCGTTTCATTTTGCACTTTTTGGCACATCCACCGTCTGCTTTGCTACTCTGGACAAATATTTGGGAATGGAAAAAGAGGAAGAGGGGAGAGGGAGACATATAGGGCACAGGAAGTGGTGAGAGAGTTGAAGGAGAAAGGGAGAGGAGAGTAGAAAGGGGATATGTAAACAAAAACTCTGGCTCTCCATTTAACAGAGACTCTCTATTTTTTAGCTGGAATAGAGCATTTATCAGAATAGAGAAAGACTGAAAGAGACAACGAAAGAGAGAGAGGGAGACAAAGATGGAGATAAGTAAGATGCCTAGTTAGGAGACAGATATATATATATATATATATATATATATATATATATATATATATATATATATATATATATATATAATACTGTATATATACAGTACCAGTCAAAAGTTTGGACGCACCTACTCATTCCATGGTTTTTCTTTAGGTCAATGAACGCAGAGTGAAGGAAAAGCAGCCAACAAGTGCTCAGCATATGTGGGAACTCCTTCAAGACTGTTGTAAAAGCATTCCAGGTGAAGCTGATTGAGAGAATGCCAAGAGTGTGCAAAGCTGTCATCAAGGCAAAGGGTGACTACTTTGAAGAATCTAAAATCTAAAATAATTATTTTCTTTGTTTAACACTTTTTTGGTTACTACATTATTCCATATGTGTTATTTCATAGTTTTGATGTCTTCACTATTATTCTACAATGTAGAAAATTGTAAAAATAAAGAAAAACCCCTGAATGAGTAGGTGTTCTAAAACGTTTGACTGGAAATAAATATATATAGAGAGAGAGAGAAATGGAAAGAGAGAGACAGAGAGAGATGGAAAGAGAAGGGGGGCAATACTAGGGGATAGATCTTCTCTTAAAAACAATATTTATTGTGTACATTAATGTAACCAATGTGAAGTAGTGTAATTGTTCAAGGCCAAGGGTCAGGAGGAATGACTTTAGCTTCAAGATAACATAATTTAAAGCACTGCTCTAGAGTAAGGTTCAGCAGGGTCATTACATGTTGTACTGTATCCCACAGGCTGTTATGCCCAGCTGCTGATAGGGGGATGTGGTACTGCTGTTGTGGGGTCTTGGGGTGATTGCTCTGGGGTGGCTCCTCTGGTCTGGCTGCTCTGGGCTTATACTGCTATGTTTGTGCTGAGACATACAGGTAACTGCCAAAATAAAGGAAAAACTTGAGTAAATGAGGGATACAATGTATATTGAAAGCAGGGGCTTCCACACACGTGTGGTTCCTAACTTAATTAAGCAATTATCATCCCATCATGCTTAGGGTCATGTATAAAAATGCCCAGCTGACCATTATTTTGGCTACTATGACTAGAAGAAGAGATCTCAGTGACTTTGAAAGAGGGGTTTCAAAGGAGCATAGGGGGTTTAAAGGATGTGTGTTGAAAGAAAGAGGTGGAACCTAAAATTGCTTATACTGAAGTTGTAGTTTCTAGACTGTAGGCCTATGTTTTTACTGAACCTTTTCACAAAGTAAGGGTTTGTCTTTAATCCAGAAAAACAACACGATAACACTTTATTTGGATAGTCCATCTGTAGATGCTCTGCAGACTTTCTACAGACTATCAGTAACATGTCAACAGCATGTCTTCAGCCTCTCAGTAGCATCTCAACAGTATATCATCAGTCTAAGGGGCGGCAGGTAGCCTAGTGGTTAGAGTGTTGGACCTGTAATCGAAAGGTTGCTAGATCTAATCCCCAAGCTGACAAGGTAAAAATCTGCCATTCTGCCCCTGAACAAGGCAGTTATGTCAAAGTTCTCCGTGATGCTGGTAAGGCAGAGTCAGGCGCAGGACAACGAATATGAGTTTTCAAATGCTTTACTCAATATTTCCAAAATACATGAGTGGGGGAAAAAACCAACCACTCAAAAACACGGAACCAAAGAAACACAAACAATCACACACAAAAACATGAGGGGAACAGAGGGTTAAATAAGGAACATGTAAGTATGGGATAGAAACCAGGTGTGTATAATGAAGACAAAAAAACATAGAAAATGAAAAGTAGATCGGTGGTAGCTAGAAGACCGGTGACTTTGACTGCCGAAAACCACCCGAGCAAGGAGAGGGACCAACTTCGGCTGAAGTTGTGACATGTTAACCCACTGTTCCTAGGCCGTCATTGTAAATAAGAATTTGTTCTTAACTGACTTGCCTAGTTAAATAAAGGAAAAAAATTGTCCATCTATAGATGCGCGAAAAACCATATTTCAACAGTATATCTGTCAGTAATATTTCAACAGTATATCTGTAGCATATCAGTAATATTTCAACAGTATGTCTGTCAGTAATATTTCAACAGTATGTCTGTCAGTAATATTTCAACAGTATGTCTGTCAGTAATATTTCAACAGTATATCTGTCAGTAATATTTCAACAGTATATCTGTAGCATATCAGTAATATTTCAACAGTATATCTGTCAGTAATATTTCAACAGTATATCTGTAGCATATCAGTAATATTCCAACAGTATATCTGTCAGTAATATTTCAACAGTATATCTGTAGCATATCAGTAATATTTCAACAGTATATCTGTACCATATCAGTAATATTTCAACAGTATATCTGTCAGTAATATTTCAACAGTATATCTGTAGCATATCAGTAATATTTCAACAGTATATCTGT
>QNTS01002829.1:195416-212072 GCA_003317085.1 Hucho hucho | reverse complement strand
CAGATAGGTGGGGCAAAGGTACAGGACTGCAGGCAGGCTCAGGGTCAGGGCAGGCAAAACAGGAGACAAAGGGCTGTGAGACATGGGTTTACATCTAGACACATGAAAAGTAGGAAGTATGTGGATGGTACGGGGCAACAGAGGACGAACAGCAAAGGGGCTAATGATCTTGGATCAGGGGAGAATGGTCTTGACTTCCGGACATGTAGCCGCGAGGCCATTCTCGGGTACCGGTCGGTGTTGCGGAAGCGAAGTGGCCCAGGTCTTACTGAACCCCTCCCAGAGGTCCTGGTACTCCGCGGGAATGGCGGAGAGGTCCAGGGCAATTGCCAAGCCTCCAGGAAGACGTCCCGGGGCAGGCAGAGCTGACTTCAGGCAATGAGTGTGGCAGAACGGGTTCCAGCCCACGATGGCACAAGTAGACCAGTCAATAGACGGATTGTGTCGCTGGAGCAAAGAGAATCCCAATACCACAGGAACCTGCAGAGACTCAATTAGCAGGAATTGGATCGTCTTGCTGTGGTTCCCCGACACTCGTAGGTTGATGGGGGAGGTATGGTGGCTGACCCGGCTTATAGAGAGGGGTTGAGAGGATGCCCAGCTTGGACGTCAGGGTAACGTCCATAAGGCTCATATTGGCCCACCAGAGTACTCATTCCTACAAATGAGCTAGGTCTCTTGAAGGGACACGTAGACACATAATGACCGGCAGTACCGCAATACAGACAACTTTGGGTGTTAAGTCTGCGTACGCTTTCGGCTGAAGACAGCCTAGCCCTGCCGAGCTGCATCGGCTCGGGAAGAGGTAAATCGTAAAGCGAGTGCCCTCCCGGACATCAGCGTGATGAGGTACTCTATCTTAGAGCGGTCCGAGGGGAAGGAGGAAGGCTACAGCTCCATGATGAGGAAACACTGAGCGAGAAACGCCCAACAGGTGCCTGAGTCTCCATTGAAGCGCTCCAGGGGAGGTAAGCGAGGTTCCCGGGAAACTGGGGTGATGGCGCTGCTACCAGCTGGGTTACTGAGGGGCTGGGAGATTACCGTCGTGGTAGGCTGCCTAGCAGACAACCCACAGAATTGCTCCAGCAATGTGTCCATTGCTAGGTCGTGCCGTTCGGCCACGACCTGGAACCCTTCCATCAGACAGCGAAGAAACTCCTGTTGCCTACCAATAGTGGCTTCTTGGGAGGAGATGGTGTTGCAGAGCTGGTCCATGTCTACTGGATCAGTCATGGCCAGTTAGTACTATCACATTTCAGGTAAGACCCAGATGCAGACAACGTCGAAGTAACAACAGTTTATTCATCGAACAGGGGCAGGCAAAAAGCAGGTCAAGGGCAGGCAGGGGTCGGTAATCCAGATAGGTGGGGCAAAGGTACAGGACGGCAGGCAGGCTCAGGCTCAGGGCAGGCAAACGTCAGTAATCCAGAAAGGTGGGGCAAAGGTACAGGACGGCAGGCAGGCTCAGGGTCAGGGCAGGCAAAATGGTCAACACCGTGAAAACTAGGAAACAGGAACAATCAAGAGACAGGAACATAGGGAACAACGCTGGTAGGCTTGACAAAACAAAATGAACTGGCAACAGACAAACAGAGAACACAGGTATAAATACACAGGGGATAATGGGGAAGATGGGCGACACCTGGAGGGGGGTGGAGACAAGCACAGGTGAAACAGGTGAAACAGATCAGCGTGTGACACCTGGGGCGGAGACATCCCACAGGTGACTGTCTCATGTCTCTCATTTCATAATGAGGAAGTGGGTGCCTTCGCTGTTAGCTTGCTAATTAATCAGGACATCCATTCCACTGAGTCAGCCCAGGCCCAGACAGCTGCTGTCACATTCTCCCACAGAAGAGTTCTAATATGGACAGTCCCTGGGGTAACATAGCAATGTCTAAATAGGCAGAATTAGATGTGGTTAACTTGCCTTTCAGTCACATTACAGTGGACGCCTACAGCCATTGTGCAAATGAACACCTCAGGAGGTCAACAATCAGGAGTTCAACAATCAACTTATCCCAATGCTGTCTGTGTGGAAGCAACATTGTTTCATGAAGAAAGCTAAGTTTTAGGTCAAGGCTGCTTTATTCAATCAGTCACTTCCTTCTTTTCAGTGAATACCTTATTTTATGCATGAAAACACATTCATTTAGATGACCACTGATACTCTATATGTGTGGTTGAGTCAGCCAAGCAGTGATGAGGAGCCAGCTTGAAGGAAGGATGCTGAGGTTGAGACCAGTTACAAACAGCAGCAGCAGCAGGCACCAGCTAACCCTGGAGGAGAGCTATTAGCCTGGCTGGATTAGCATCTGACACCCAGCAGCCAGCACCCTCAGATCCCCCTTCAAAGGAGGGGCCTAGAGGGCCAGTACAAATTGCCGTGACCAACAGTACCCTATTCACAGTCCGCATCCACATCCAGTAGCACACACAGAGAGAGAGAGAGAGAGAGAGAGTGAGGAGAATCAGAGCTGCAGTCAGAAGAGAAGGGTGTCCACTGCCATAGAGGAGAGAAGCAATTTACAGCCATCCCCAGCCAAACATAGCAGTAGCTGAGGAACTAGGTATGTTGTCGTGTTCCAGTCGGAGGAGGAAGTGTAGGCTTCGGCAGAGGTGAAGCACAAGGAGTGTGAAGTAATGATGTCACTTGTCACACATAAAATTAAAATACCCAGTGACATTTCAGAGGGGGAATGTTTTATGCTTGTACCCACTGCAGCTTTAATGAACAGAAGGGAGGACGGTAATCGTCCTGACAGTGCTGCCCAGTTGTAACCTTAGGGAACACTGCCCAAACAGGTTACTCATTGTCCTCTGTCTTCTCAGACTTTAGCACCTCTATTTGCTCTCTCTGCAGGGAAAAAAAGGGGGAAATGCTGCTGACTTGACATCTCCTCTCACCACCTGTCTCTTGAGCCCTCAGGCCAGGAGGAATGTGGTGGTCATTACTTCAGCTTGAGCACCCTCATTCCAAGATAACACTGGACTGTAAGGTTTCAGTGAAATGTTCTGGAGTTATATCTACTGTATGTAGATGGATTTGCAGACCAATTTTTTTCATTACTACAGAAGTGGCTGGACGATGATTAGACTTTTATGTTTAACAACAGCCGCAATACTGTGTCAAATTGATTCTACAGAGGTTTTGACTGTTAAAGTGATTCTACAGAGATGCGTTATGCAGACCACACTACCCTCTTGAGAGCCTTGCGGTTGAGGGAGGTGCAGTTGCCATACCAGGCAGTGATACAGCCCGACAGGATTCTCTCGATTGTGCATCTGTAGAAGTTTGTGAGGGTTTTAGGTGACAAGCTAAATTTCGTCAGCCTCCTGAGGTTAAAGAGGTGCTGTTGCGCCTTCTTCACCATGCTGTCTGTGTGGGTGGACCACTTCAGTTTGTCCGTGATGTGTATGAAGAGGAACTTAAAACTTTCCACCTTCTCCACCCACTACTGTCCCGTCGATGTGGATAGGGGGGTGCTCCCTCTTCTGTTTCCTGAAGTCCACGATAATCTCCTTTGTTTTGTTGACGTTGAGTGAGAGGTTATTTTCCTGACACCACATTCCGAGGGCCCTCACCTCCTCCCTGTAGGCTGTCATTGTTGGTAATCAAGCCTACCACTGTAGTGTCGTCTGCAAACTTGATGATTGAGTTGGAGGCGTACATGGCCATGCAGTCAAGTGTGAACAGGGAGTACAGGAGAGGGCTGAGAATGCATCCTTGTGGGGCCCAAGTGTTGAGGATCAGCGAAGTGGAGATGTTGTTTCCTACCTTCACCACCTGGGGGCGGCCCGTCAGAAACTCCAGGACCCAGTTGCACTGGGCGGGGTCGAGACCAAGGGTCTCAAGCTTAATGATGAGCTTAGAGGGTACTACGGTGTTGAATGCTGAGCTGTAGTCAATGAACAGCATTCTTACATAGGTATTCCTCTTGTCGAGATGTGATAGGGCAGTGTGCAGTGTGATGGCGATTGCATTGTCTGTGGACCTATTGGGGCGGTAAGCAAACTGGAGTGGGTCTAGGGTATCAGGTAGGGTGGATGTGATATGATCCTTGACTAGTCTCTCAAAGCACTTCATGATGACGGAAGTGAGTGCTACGGGGTGATAGTCGTTTAGCTCAGTTACCTTAGCTTTCTTGGGAATAGGAACAATGGCCATCTTGAAGCATGTCGGGATAGGGATTGATTGAATATGTCTGTAAACACACCAGCCAGCTGGTCTGCGCATGCTCTGAGGACGCGGCTAGGGATGCCGTCTGGGCCGGCAGCCTTGCGAGGGTTAACACATTTAAATGTTTTACTCACGTCGGCCACGTTGAAGGAGATCCCACAGTCTTTGGTAGCGGGCCATGTCGGTGGCACTATATTGTCCTCAAAGCCCGCAAAGAAGTAGTTTAATTTGTCTGGGAGCGAGATATCCATGTCCGCAACGGGGCTGGTTTTCTTTTTGTAGTCCATGATTGTCTGTAGACCCTGCCACATACATCTCGTGTTTGAGCTGTTGAATTGTGACTCTACTTTGTCTTGATACTTTGTCTCTCTTGCTTGTTTGATTGCCTTGCAGAGGGAATAGCTACACTGTTTGTATTCGGTCATGTTTCCAGTCGCCTTACCATGATTAAATGTGCTGGTTCGAGCTTTAAGTTTTGCGCGATTGCTGCCATCAAGCCACGGTTTCTGGTTAGGGAGGTTATAATAGTTACAGTGGGCACAACATCTCCAATGCACTTCCTAATATACTCACTCACCTAGTCAGCATATATGTCGATGTTATTGTCTGAGGCTACCCGGAACATGTCCCAGTCCACGTGATCGAAGCAATCTTGAAGCGTGGAATCCGATTTTTCATACCAGCGTTGGATAGACTTAAGCACGGGCGCGTCCTGTTTTAGTTTCTGCCTATAGGAGGGGAGCAACAAGATGGAGTCATGGTCAGATCTGCTGAAGGGAGGGCGGGGGGGGGGCCTTGTAAGCATCACGGAAGTTAGAGTAGCAGTGGTCCAATGTTTTGCTCGAGCGGGTACAACAATCAATGTGCTGGTAGAATTTAGTTAGCCTTGTTCTCAAATTAGCTTTGTTAAAATCCCCAGCTACAATAAATGCAGCCTCAGGATATATGGTTTCCAGTTTACATAGAGTCCAGTGAAGTTCTTTCAGGGCCGTCGAGGTGTCTGCTTGGGGGGGATATACACAGCTGTGACTATAATCGAAGAGAATTCTCTTGGGAGATAATGCGGTTGGCATTTGATTGTAAGGAATTCTAGGTCAGGTGAACAAAAGGACTTGAGTTTATGTATGTTGTTATGATTACACAATGAGTCATTAATCATGAGACATACACCCCCGCCCTTCTTTTTACCAGAGAGATGTTTGTTTCTGTCGGCGCAACGCATGAAGAAACCCGGTGGCTGTACCGACTCTGACAACGTATCCTGAGTGAGCATGTTTCTGTGAAACTGAGAATGTTACGATCTCTGATGTCTCTCTGGAAGGCAAATCATGCCCTAATTTCGTTCACCTTGTTGTCTAGAGACGGGACATTGGCAAGTAATATGCTCGGAAGCGGCGACAACGTTGTTTTGGGTCGGCCTCTGGGATTAGATCCAATGTCCAGGTTGGAGGTCCGAACAAAGGATCCGCTTCGGGAAAGTCTTATTGCTAGTCGTAATGTTGGTAAGTTGACGTCCCTCTTATATCCAATAGTTCTTCCAGGCTGTATGTAATAACACTTAAGATTTTATGGGCTAACAATGTCAGAAATAATATATAAAAAAACTAATTACTGCATAGTTTCCTAAGGACGTGAAGCGAGGCGATCATATTTGTCTGCCCCATCTTGAGAGCAGAGGATTTGACTGTTAATTAAAGTGATGCTACAGAGGTTTTGTATCATCTCAGCCAGTAGTTTTGAAAGAAGCTCTCACAAACCAAAACGGGTCCCTGAAAATTGTGCACATTTGTGTACAATGTCATTCAATTTGTAGAATATGTTACGAATTTGTAAGTACTTAAGAACCCGTTCAATCTCTTTAAGTGCTCCTTTGCATTTGAGTTAAGTAATGCCTACTGCAAAATTTGAAATCTAAGGTACTTAACAGTTACCCAGAAATTATTTGATATTGGGGGTAAAAATGGCTGCAATGAGCCTTTAAGCCTTAACGGAGAGAAAAAACTTACTTAGAATAAACTGTGGTTTATTGCTTTATTAAACTAGCCGACAGATCTACACACACTCTCACACAGGTGCCATTACCAGACGTGGCATCCATCCCAATCCACTCTAAACATCCAACGGCACCTTACACAGCTCACACTGACTAAAGTATTACTGCCAAACACCAGCACTTACTGCCAGACAGCAACACTGAAACAAATCACAGACACCCAAACACAGACGCACACACAGACGCACACACAGACGCACACACAGACACAGGGTACCACATGAGGGAGGAGGATGTCTTCCCTGTAACGCACAGCATTGAGATTCCCTGTAATGACAACAAGCTCAGTCCGATGATGCTGTGACACACCGACCCCAGACCATGACGGACCCTCCACCTACAAATCGATCCCGCTCCAGAGTACAGGCCTCGGTGTAACGCTCATTCCTTCAACGATAAACGCGAATCCGACCATCACCCCGGGTGAGACAAAACCGCGGCTCGTCAGTGAAGAGCACTTTTTGCCAGTCCTGTCTGGTCCAGCAACGGTGGGTTTGTGCCCATAGGCCGACGTTGTTGCCGGTGATGTCTGGTGAGGACCTGCCTTACAACAGGCCTACAAGCCCTCAGTCCAGCCTCTCTCAGCCTATTGCGGACAGTCTGAGCACTGATGGAGGGATTGTGTGTTCCTAGTGTAACTCGGGCCACTGTTGTTGCCATCCTGTACCTGTCCCACAGGTGTGATGTTCGGATGTACCGATCCTGTGCAGGTGTTGTTACACATGGTCTGCCACTGCGAGGACGATCAGCTGTCCATCCTGTCTCCCTGTAGCGCTGTCTTAGGCATCTCACAGCACGGACATTGCAATTCATTGCCCTGGCCACACCTGCAGTCCTCATGTCTCCTTGCAGCATGCCTAATGCATGTTCACGCAGATGAGCAGGGACCCTGGCATCTTTCTTTTGGTGTTTTTCAGAGTCAGTAGAAAGGCCTTTTTAGTGTCCTAAGTTTTCATATCTGTGACCTTAATTGCCTACCGTCTGTAAGCTGTTAGTGTTTTAACGACCGTTCCACAGGTGCAAGTTCATTAATTGTTTATGGTTCATAAACAAGCATGGGAAAACAGTGTTTAAACCCTTTACAATCTGTGAAGTTATTTGGATTTTTACGAATTATCTTTGAAAGAGAGGGTCCTGAAAAAGGGACGTTTCTTTTTTTGCTCAGATTATATACAGTATATATGTTAGTAAGTGTCACGACTTCAGGCGAAGTTGGTCCCTAAGACATAGGATTAGTTGTTTGTGCTAAAAGGAAACACAAACCAGCTATGTGTTGCCTGGCAACCAAACAGTATGGCAAGGACAATAGGTAAAAAAAAACTAGGTATGAAGAAGAGATTTAAAAATCCCACTATTGCTGAAGAAAAGTTGGTTTCAGTAAATGTAATAATTAGCAAATTAAGCCTTCCATTATTATGACTCCTTGATGTAGCTGTGGTTAATGAACCTAGTGATTTCTATGTCTGTCTGGTGGGAGAAACAGAGCCAGAAAACCAGGAGAGAGACACACAACTCTTCCCGAAGGAATTATCATTCATATGCTGGGATGAGAAGATTAAATGGGTTTAAGTTTGGGAAGAATGGAAATAGACAGAGTGACTATATTTGGCCATGAGCCTGCCATGGGTTTAAGGTTGGGAAGAGTGGAAATAGACAGAGTGACTATATTTAGCCAGGAGCCTGCCATGGGTTTAAGGTTGGGAAGAGTGGAAAGAGACAGAGTGACTATATTTAGCCAGGAGCCTGCCATGGGTTTAAGGTTGGGAAGAATGGAAATAGACAGTGACTATATTTAGCCAGGAGCCTGCCATGGGTTTAAGGTTGGGAAGAATGGAAATAGACAGTGACTATATTTAGCCAGGAGCCTGCCATTGGTTTAAGGTTGGGAAGAGTGGAAATAGAAAGAGTGACTATATATAGCCAGGAGCCTGCCATGGGTTTAAGGTTGGGAAGAGTGGAAATAGACAGAGTGACTATATTTAGCCAGGAGCCTGCCATGGGTTTAAGGTTGGGAAGAGTGGAAATAGACAGAGTGACTATATTTAGCCAGGAGCCTGCCATGGGTTTAAGGTTGGGATTCAAGAAGTGGGAGAGGAGGAGCTGAGGAGAATCTCCTGACGCGGATGAGGCCGTGTTGTCTCTCCCTCTTAGAGGAGATTAAAGAGGAACATTTTAAAGAGATGCCGGAAATTATGGAAATGGTTAGGAAGGCGAGGGAACGCTTTGCCTTGAAAACTTTTTAAGCACACTTTTAAAAGTTTAGTCAAGGATCAGAGAGGACACGGGGAGAATGCTGTTGCTGCCGTGGGTTTTAAGAGCTTTGTCCAGAACCATTTACAAGACGTAGTTACATTTCTGGGGCATGGGATGTTACAAGCAGGACATAAAAGCTTTGCCCCATTGAAATACAACAATGTGCCCCTCACTGAGCTTCACTATGAACAATATGCACACGCATGGAGAGACAAAGACAGAGCACCTCTTATATGACACTTACTACATTTAAAACTGAGGGAAATGTAGAGCTCATTGGTTTCATTCTAAAACCCAACAAACAAGACCTTTTTCAAAGCATAAATTGTAAGAAATCATGGCTTACATCACTTGCATTAATTCCTTAACATTATTGCTAGACTGGGCATAAATCAGTCTCCTGGCACTTGGATTGAATGCCATAACAAGGCCAATGTGGGGGATTGGGGTTTCATGGTTTCACCATATTCACTGTGTCAATGAGGAAGTCCAATAAGCTCTAACATTCACCAACATGTCATGCTCGTACAGGTTGATGATCCCCATTGTCTATCTCATGGTAATCTACCCTGCAATTCACACTGCTAGAGTCAGTCAAGAGAAGCCTATGGGAAATACAGAGCTTTACTCCAAACTACAGATCCCTTGTTATTTGCATAATCCCTCCCAGCAAGGTGAGGATGATAAGGTTTTGGCCTGTGTGTCTGTCTGGGCCCCTGGCAGCTAGTCAACAGTCAGCAGCTCCCTCCCTCTCTGGGGACTGGGCCTGTCTGTACTCTGGATTCAACATAAAAGCCTGATAATGATAAAAGGAGCGATAATGGCTTTACAGTCAGGCTGGGAAGGCTCTGCACACAGACAATAAAAAAGAGAGAGGGGGAAACAACAACAACCAAATGACGAGCCAAAGAGCATTGTTAAAGAGATAATAATAATAATAATAATACATGGTAGTTATATAGCACTTTTCAAGGACCCAAAGTCACTTTGAAGAGGCAGATTGGTCTGCTGTTCTGCTCTCAGACTGCTGATTGGTCAGAGCGAGAGCGAGGATGCCCCTGCTTATCAACTTCCTCTCCCTTTGGTCTCACTTCTGTTCTGCCGACACAAACACAACTCTCCTCTTAAATGGAGGCCAAATGGGAACTTTTAAGCCTACAAAATACAAATTGTTTTACGTTTTCAAGTCAACATTCTGCCAAATCACAAAGCACACAAATCCTCTCTGTCTCCTATGAAAATACAAATGTCTCCCTCTCCTTCTCCCTCTGTATCCCTGCTCTCTCTTCCATAAAAAAGAATAGAGGCCCTTGGGACTCTCTCTAATTCTCTCTCTGGTGTCTTTGCAGTTTGAAAGCCTGTGTCCAGTCCAAGTGCTGTATCCTCTGACCTCTACTGTCAAACACAATGCTGAGCAAACACACAGAAAAGAGAAAGTAAACAGGGTTACTGAGTCTCCTGCTGGGACACTGCCAGACAGGATGCTACACAGTGCATNTAAAGAGGGCATATTTACCATGGAGATTAAGTGAAGTTGTCTAATCTTAATACACACACACACTCACACACTCACACACACACACACACACACACACACACACACACACACACACACACACACACACACACACACACACACACACACACACACACACACACACACACACACAGACAGACAGTCAATACAAACGTTCAATGAGTCAAATTTTCATGCACACACACACATTCAGATACACATACTGAAAAATGACCAACTAAATGTAAGTTCTGAGTATTACCCTCACATCTCCTCTGATCAACCTGTCCTCCCGTCTCAGGGCGATGTCAGCCTGTCCTCCGCTGTCTCAGGGCGGTGACAACCTGTCCTCCCCTGTCTCAGGGTGGTGTCAGCCTGTCCTCCCCTGTCTCAGGGCGGTGTCAGCCTGTCCTCCCCGGTCTCAGGGCGGTGTCAGCCTGTCCTCCACTGTCTCAGGGCGGTGTCAGTCTGTCCTCCCTTGTCTCACGGTGGTGTCAGCCTGGAAGGGGTTAAGTGTGCCTGTTTCCATACCATGTCCCCTCCAGGCCTCTCTGTTTCACTGAGCATTATGTGGCAGTGGGTGCTGGATGTTTGACACTAGGTTTCAATGGTCATTGGCAAACTCTGAGCATGTCACTTGTCCCAGACGGTCTTCCTCCTATCTGAGAGCCTGGGCCGAGACACTGGAAGACTGCAGAGCAAGGAGCTTACGCTGTATATGATTGGATATTCCTAGAAAACTGCAGATGTGCTATTTGTTTCTCTTATCAATTGGCATTCAGTAACCCCAGAGAAATATCTTCCTTTAAAACCGTGCGGCCGTGTGAGCTGCTGGTGACATGGAGAGAAAGATAAAGGGGTGTTTGGAGGAAACAGATCAGCCAAATGACATGGACAGACAGGCCTGTTAATACACAACCATATTTCCTCTGTCTCTAGGTCCCCCTCCACTCGCTCACTCTATCTCTCTGACACAGACACAAACACACACAGAACCTGCCATATGCATACTGATATAGTGGGGCGTACGAGTGGTGAACGATGAGAATACATCCACAGATGCATGTGCGTTTTATTGATTGTGCACAAGTAGGCTACATAATGCCCATGACGACACGGACACAGACTAAGCATACAGACACACGCAAATGTGTGTCATTGTAGCTGCTGGGATATGTCCTTGTTTTGTATGATCTCCTGAATGACATGTACTGTATGACCTCTGTGCACTGTCATTGCTCTGACAAATGAGGGGTAGAGTTGGAATTAAAAGAGGGGTGTGTGTGTTATCTAGATTGCAATAACAGTGGGAGGATGACAGGATTCCCTCGAATACACCCAGGTATACACACAATCATGCACACGCACACACACATATTCAAATCACGCACACACAAACACACAATCATGCACACACAAACACACAATCATGCACACACACACTCAAATAATGCACACACAAACACACAATAATGCACACACACTCAAATCAATGCAAACAAAAACACACAATTATGCACACACACAATCATGCACACACACAATCATGCACACACACAATCATGCATCCGTTTGGATAAGCCAGAGCCTGGAAGTCTTCAAAGAGGTCCTGTGGCTCAGCGTCTAGACAGGAGTTATGTTTTCTATTTGGATGTTTTCTTGACATCAAAAGCTGTGGATGGGATGACAAGCAGTGTCAAGGCAACTCCAATTCTGATGATCCACAGCTCTTTCAATTAAAGCGATCTTCATCTCTCATGCATGGCATGCCCCCTCTATCTCCCTCAACCTTCCTTCCCTCCTTGTTCAGTTTGACAACATGTTCTGTCTGAAGTCAAAATAGCAGCAACAAAATCACAGTCTTTCTCCCTCAGACAATGCTACTCATGATGAAATATGCCGAAAAACGCATTTCAGAAGACAAAAGGAAGTGTGTGTGTGTGTTTGTGTGTCTTTGTGTGTGTGTTTACCGGTATGTGTGTATGCCTACACACACATAAACAGGAGATAAGCGAGCACTATCAGTGACAGAAATATTGAATAATAAGGCCTCCTGAGTGTTGCAGCAGTCTAAGGCACTGCATTACAGTGCTAGAGGTGTCACTACAGACCTGGGTTCGATCCCGGGCTGTATCACAACCGACCGTGATCGGGAGCCCCATAGGGCGGCACACATTGGTGCGCACATTGGTGCGGCTGGCTTCCGGGTTAAGCGGGTGGGTGTTAAGAAGCGCGGTTTGGCGGGTCATGTTTCGAAGGATGCATAACTCCACCTTCGCCTCCTGAGCACATTGGGGAGTTGCAGCGATGAGACAAGATCGAAACTGGGGAGAAAAAGGGCATAAAAAAAATTATATATATATTCAGTTGAAGTCGGAAGTTTACATACACTAAGGTTGAAGTCATGAAAACTCGTTTTTCAACCACTCCACAAATTTCTTGTGGCAAGTCGGTTAGGACATCTACTTTGTGCATGACACAAGTAATTTTTCCAACAATTGTTTACAGACAGACTATTTCACTTATAATTCAATGTATCACAATTCCAGAAGTTTACATACACTAAGTTGACTGTGCCTTTAAACAGCTTGGAAAATTACAGAAAATGAAGTCATGGCTTTAGAAGGTTCTGATAGGCTAATTGACATAATTTGAGTCAATTGGAGGTGTACATGTGGATGTATTTCAAGGCCTACCTTCAAACTCAGTGCCTCGTTGCTTGACATCATGAAAAAATCTAAAGAAATCAGCCAAGACCTCAGAAAAAAATTGTAGACCTCCCAGAACAACAGCAAAGGACCTTGTGAAGATGCTGGAGGAAACAGGTACAAAAGTATCTATATCTGTCACGTCCTGGCCATAGTTAGCCCTTTTTGGCTGCTTTATGTTTGGTTTTGGTCAGGACGTGATCAGGGGTTGTTTGTTCTATGTTGTGTATTTCTTTGTTGGTTTCGTTGATGGTTCCCAATTAGAGGCAGCTGAGTTTCGTTACCTCTAATTGGGGACCATATTTAAGTTTGTTTATTTTCCCCACTGAGTTCGTGGGTCATTAAATATATTTGAAGTTGTATTTGTGTGTGTGCCTGTGTTGAGCCACACCTGCGTTGCGATCTTTATTTGTTTATTGTTTTGTCAGTTGCATTACGTAAAATAAAGTATGTACACTGGAACCCTCGCTGCATCTTGGTCTGCTCCTTCTAAATATTGTGACAGAATGACTCACCAAAAAAGGACCAAGCAGCAGGGTCAGCAGGAGTCCTGGACATGGGAGGAGATCTTGGATGGCAAGGGACCCTGGAGCCAGGCTGGGGAGTATCGCCGTCCCAGGGAGGAGTTGGAAGCAGCGGCGCTTCTACGAAGAAAAGTACGGAGCATGGAAGCCCGAGAGGCAGCCCCCAAATTTTTTTGGGGGGGGGCACACGGGGAGGTTGGTTGAGCCAGGTTGGAGACCTGAGCCAACTCCCTGTGCTTACCGGAGGGAGCGTCGCACTGGTAAGGCACCGTGTTATACGGTGAAGCGCGTGGTGTCTCCAGTGTGCGTTCACAGCCCGGTGCGTGACATGCCAGCTCCCCGCATCTGTCGAGCTAGGGGGAGTTTGCAGCCTGGAAGGAGGGTGTTGGCTCAGCGCTCTTGGTCTCCGGTGCGCCTCTTCGGACCAGGATATCCTGCGGCGGCTCTGCGCACTATGTTTCCAGTGCGCGCCCACAGCCCGGTGCGCGACATTCCAGCTCCCCACATCTGTCAGGCTAGGGTGAGCGAACAGCCTATTTTCCCCACTGAGTTCGTGGGTCATTAAATATATTTGAAGTTGTATTTGTGTGTGTGCCTGTGTTGAGCCACACCTGCGTTGCGATCTTTATTTGTTTATTGTTTTGTCAGTTGCATTACGTAAAATAAAGTATGTACACTGGAACCCTCACTGCATCTTGGTCTGCTCCTTCTAAAGATTGTGACAATATCCACAGTAAAACGTGTCCTATATCAACATAACCTGAAAGGCCGCTCAGCAAGGAAGAAGCCACTGCTCCAAAAACCACCATAAAAATTCCAGACTACTGTTTGCAACTGCACATGGGGACAAAGATCGTACTATTTGGTGAAATGTCCTCTGGTCTGATGAAACAAAAATTTAACTGTTTGGCCATAGTGACCATCGTTATGTTTGGAGGAAAAAAGGGGAGGCTTGCAAGCCGAAGAACACCATCACAACTGTGAAGCACGAGGGTGGCAGCATCACGTTGTGGGGGTGCTTTGCTGCAGGAGGTACTGGTGCACTTCACAAAATAGATGGCATCATGAGGGATGAAAATTGTGTGGATATATTGAAGCAACATCTCAAGACATCAGTCAGGAAGTTAAAGCTTGGTTGCAAATGGGTCTTCCAAATGGACAATGACCCCAAGCATATTTCCAAAGTTGTGGAAAATGACTTAAGGACAACAAAGTCAAGGTATTGGAGTGGCCATCACAAGCCCTGACCTCAATCCCATAGAAAATCTGTGGGCAGAATTGAAAAAGCGTGTGCGAGTATTGTGGTGAAAGAAATAAAAGCTAATTCTCTCATTCTCTCTACTATTATTCTGACATTTCACATTCTTAAAATAAAGTGGTGATCCTAACTGACCTAACACAGGGAATTTTTACTAGGATTAAATGTCAGGAATTGTGAAAAACTGAGTTTAAATGTATTTGGCTAAGGTATATGTAAACTTCCGACTTCAACTGTATATATATATATAATAATATATATATAGAGATATATAATAATATATATATATATATTGTTATTATTGAATATTAGAAATGACGCCACATCTGTGTCCCTCATCACACACACACTGGTAAACAGTGCAGGGAAAATATTTAGCTTATTTTCTTACAGGAGAATGATAATTTCAATAAACACCTGCTCATTGGATCCACTTGAATAATCATAACCAGAGAGCACAAACCATTCTACTGAGAGGTCACACTGAGAATATGAACAACTACATGAAAAAGATAGAGAGGGAGAGAGTGAGATAGAGAGAGAGAGAAATAGGGAGATAGAGAGAGAGGGGGTTGTGAGAAACAGAGAGAGAGAGAGAAAATGAGAGAGAGGTGGAGGGTGAGAAACAGAGAGAGAGGGAGAGAGAGGTGGAGGGTGAGAAACAGAGAGAGAAAGAGAAAGAGAAAGAGAAAGAGAAAGAGACGGAGATGGAGAGAGAAAGAGACAGAGACGGAGAGGGAGAGAGAGATGGAGGGTGAGAAACAGAGAAAGAGTTGCAGAGGGAGAGAGATGGAGGGTGAGAAACAGAGGGAGAGAGAGAGAGAGAGAGGGGGTAGAGGGGTAGGGAAGGAGAGATAGAGAAAGTAAAACATGATGGCACAGTGTCAGTCAACAGTCTTCTCTCTAACGTGTTCTGACTTGAGATTCTGGCCCCCTGGACCTGCTCTCCCTCAATCCTGAGGGTCCTGAGAGGGTCCTGGCCCTGGGCAGGCGTTATCCTCAGACACCCGCCTAGTCTCTCACCACCTCCACCAATCACAGCGGACCCAAAGGGGGTCCATCAGCCAGGAGCGCCCAACCAAGGAGGTGTTAGGCGAGCTCAGCCAATGACTGACTGGGAGTGACAAACTACGGCGCAGAACAACAAACACTTCTAAATGGATGAATTCACACTTAGGGAGAGTTTTTCCTCTCCTACTCTACTGGTCCCCACAAGCCCACATTTGATAAATCCAATATTTGATATTGCGAGTGTGTTGTCTCAAAACACCATAAACTTTGCACAGACCTGGGGCAGAATATGTGTTTGTGTTAGCTGGCGAGCCCTAGGCTGTGCATGCTATTACCCAGACATAGAAACACAGTGACTTAGTTGTATGCTTACGGACCTCCTCAGTGGATGACAAAGCAGTAACACAGCTACATGTTATTGGGAGCAGTCAGGACAATAAGGCTGGAGTTTCAGATGGGTAGATGCTCTTTGCCCCTGGGTGCTCTCTCTGTGTACACACACACACACACACACAGACACGCATACAAGCTTCTAGTCTAAATTGACATTACACTCAGGAAATCGTCTGCATCCCATTACTATACAGCAGAGATAATTACCAGGCACAGACCAGCAGCTTCATGGGCTCACCACTCCAGTACAGTCCAGTCCAGTACCCAGACTCATTGTTCTAATAGGGCGCCTCTCTGTGTTCCTCCCTGGGCATGTAGCTTTCTCATTGAGCTATAAAGTAATAACCACAGCAATATCGGTCTGTTTTTATGAGCCACATCCAAATGTAATAACTGTCAGATGTGATTCAGCAGAGGCTGTTGTATATATATAAAGAGGGCATATTTACCATGGAGATTAAGTGAAGTTGTCTAATCTTAATACACACACACACTCACACACACACACACACACACACACACACACTGGCAGGATATTAGACAATGCAGGTATGGGGGAATGTTGGGGTGAAGACTGCACCAAGACAAATGCATCTGATTACAATGTCACATGAGGAAAGCCACCTCGTAGTGTATGTAGAAATACAGCCAGCGGGGACATAATGAAAGTCCTATAAAGCACTGCTCTGCTGGTCTGCATCCATGCCTGGCAGCGGTGGTACACTCTAATAAATCACCAATATGGCTGCACCAGTAATAA
>QNTS01002829.1:182734-194961 GCA_003317085.1 Hucho hucho | reverse complement strand
GGGCATAAGCTCCCATTGATTCATGTCTCCCAGGAGGATGGGAGATATATTTTGCCTCAGGGGAAATAAGTTTGGGGGATTTTGCGCCAGGTTGCTGCGAGAGTTCTGAACTGTAATACTCGGGAGCAATTTAAGTCTCATCCAGTGCCTTGGGCCCAGAACCATGCTACTACTGGCCAAGATATACAGGGAGGACGTGACCTGCATACAAGTCTCTCTCTCTCTCTCTCTCTCTCTCTCTCTCTCTCTCTCTCTCTCTCTCTCTCAGAATTACACTTTACCTCGCTATGGCTCGATCCCCCTCTTCTCTCTTTTAATTACTCTTACCTTGATCTCCTTTTTTCTCTCTCTTTTCTCATTGTTCTCTTTCTGAGCTTCTCCTTGTAATCGTAGTGAACATGTCAATTGGCCCGGCTTGCCCGGCAGAAATTTGAATCTATTAATAAGCAATTACCCAATAAGAGAAAAATGTCAACTGACTTTGATGCAGCTGACTCCGAAGCAGAACTAATATAATTTTTAAGTACAAATTAAATTAATTTGTATATGTTTGTGTGTGAGTGGAGATTGACATATGAATTCAGACCACATTCTGAGGACATTGACCTTGGGAAGGTGAGTTGTTACTGCGTTTCTGGACCCAACATGCTTTTAGCCTTTTTAAAAGGCACAGAAATTCAATTCTTCCGATCGATAGGCAGGCCTCTCACATGGCAGGCTGGAGTCTCTCTTCACAGCAGCAGGGAAGCGGGGCGGGGCATTGATGGACGGAAGAGCCACACTGGCACAGCGGCAGGGGGATGGGAGAGTTCAGCCTGATCCTGGAGAGTAATCTCCCCACTTCATGTAGGCTACTTAAAGAGGCCAAGGGCTAATATCCACCTCTCACACACCTGTGAGACCAGTTAACCAGGACAAAGGGCTTATAAAGGAACAGGTCTGCTGCACACTTACTGATGAGCACTGCTGTGTAGCTTCAGTCCAAACGTCCACAGAGTGATCACATACTGAACACTATTGTTTTTAGCAAGCCTATGTTACACTTCAACAGACCGTTACACTTGGACAACTTTGAAAGTTCTGCTTCTTGGTAAGTTGGTTCAAAATATTACATTTAAGGCAATCCTAAAGGGACATGTTAAAAGCTTATTTATTCTTAATAAAGAATAAATCACAAGTTTAAGAGAGTAAAGACAGCAATGTGCACTTAGACTTAAAAAAATGTATCTTGGTACAATGAAAAACAGAGGGCAGAAGAGGCTGAAAGGCATCACACTTTTTCCAAATGACTTTCTAAAGCATGTTAAACGTTTCCAGCAAACCGCTGGGATATAAACCTTACAAATAAGACGGCCCCCAAATGCCAAATCAATCCCTTTCGATGTTTCCAGCAATGCTCCCCAGTGGGTTGACGGGCACATTATGAAAAGCAGTGAAGGATATTGTGCAGCAGAAAATAGATGACGCTCATAAAAGCCTACAAGAGCCTGGTGGTGAAGAAGTGCTGTGCTCGGCGATTAAGAAGCTAATTAATCTCTAATGAGATTGATCTATCTGATTTATTAGCTCTTAAACAGGCATCATCTCCCCCGCTGTATTAAAACCCATCCTAACAACCTACCTAATTGTGTGTGTGTGTAGAGGTGTGTGTGTGTGGAGGGGTGGGGTGTGGGTGTGCAGTATAAATCCTACCTCCTAGGGTGACACACCATGCAGCAGCTGAAGGTACTAAGCTGGGAGGCTTTGATTCTCCATGAGCTGACAGTACAGCCCTACCAACAGACCAGACGTTTAGCTTTATCAAGCTTTTACAAGGTAGTCACAACCACCTAGCATATGTTGAAGTTAGATCAGGAAGAGGCTAGATCAGGAACAGAGAGATGACAGAACGAGGAGAGAGTAAGTCAGATAAAAGAAGGGACAGAGAGCTAGCAGCCCACCCACTCAACAAGGAAGTCATGGGGGGATATAGAGTCAGCCATGTCCTATGAGTTTAACTGCATGTTCATATGGAAAATAACACGTGGAGAGGATGGAGGGAGAGGATGAAGGGAGAGGATGAAGGGAGAGGATGGAGGGAGAAGATGAAGGGAGAGGATGGAGGGAGAGGATGGAGGGAGAGGATGGAGGGAGAGGATGGAGGGAGAAGATGAAGGGAGAGGATGGAGGGAGAAGATGAAGGGAGAGGATGAAGGGAGAGGATGAAGGGAGAGGATGGAGGGAGAGGTTGGAGGGAGAGGATGAAGGGAGAGGATGAAGGGAGAGGATGAAGGGAGAGGATGAAGGGAGGGCGAGACAGAGGGAGAGCTGGGTATACATTACACACCAAGAGGGTTAACTGGACATTTATTTTTTATGCTTGAACATTTTACCACCTTGAACTCACAACACTAATTGAAATATTTGAGTGAATCAGCATGCAGGCAGACATCATGTTGAAAACTCTAGTCTATAAACTGTTTACATGTTTTGCACAACCTATAAACCTATTTCATGTCCATTTTCCTCTTCACGGCACATTTAGTTTAAAAACCATGACACCAATAAACAAACTCCTTGTTTGGCAGTTAATAAAACAGTCCAACTGACTAATTCACATGAATTTACATGAGTTCATCCACTTCAAAATAAATCCATAACATGCCACCTAGCAGCTAGGCTAATGGTTACACTCTCATATTCTTACATATGCAGAGGTGCGTGATTGGCAGTTATGGAAATCTGATTCAACTCTTTAATATGATTGATCAATTAATTAGTAATGTCTGAGGGGACAGATTGTGTCCCTCCCAGCATGTTCTTATCACCAAGTCAATCAGACCAGTGACTTAGCTAAATACTGTTAACCCAATCACTCCCTTCCACACTCCCTGATAAGTTCACTCAGTGTATGAGTCCAGAATGGCACCCTATTCTCTACATAGTGCAGTCCTTTTGACCAGAGCCCTAGAAATTCTGTATATTAAAAATAATTAAAATGGCCTGAATCCAACAGAATTCTCTGACTTCGTTTGAATGAAATAGAATAGCCCTTAACCAGAACAAGAGGGGAATTTATAATTTAATTCACCAACCAAGAACTCACTAAATGGGGCAAACACCAAATTGAGAATCTGTATGCAGAATTCTGCTAAAATATCCTTCATGTACAACGAAAAACACCAAATAATGCATGCAGAGCAGAATTAGGCCGATACCCGCTAATTATCAAAATCCAGAAAAGAGACGTTGAATTCTACAACCCCCGTAAAAGGAAGCAATTCCCAAACCTTCCATAACAAAGCCATCACCTACAGAGATATGAACCTGGAGAAGAGTCCCTTAAGCAAGCTGGTCCTGGGGCTCCGTTCACAAACACAAACAGACCCCACAGAGCCCCAGGACAGCAACACAATTAGATCCAACCAAATCATGAGAAAACAAAAATATAATTACTTGACACATTGGAAAGAATTTAAAAAAAAACTTACCAAACTAGAATGCTATTTGGCCCTAAACAGAGAGTACACAGTGGCAGAACTCCTGACCACTGTGACTGACCCAAAATGAAGGAAATCTTTGACTATGTACAGACTCAGTCAGCATAGCCTTGCTATTGAGAGAGGCCGTCGTAGGCAGACCTGACTCTCAAGAGAAGGCAGGCTATGTGCACACTGCCCACGAAATGAGGTGGAAACTGAGCTGCACTTCCTAACCTCCTGCCAAATGTATGACCATATTAGAGAAAGATATTTCCCTCAGATTACACAGACCCACAAAGAATTAGAAAACAAATCCAATTTTGACAAACTAACATATATATTGGGTGAAATACCACAGCGTGCCATCACAGCAACAAGATTTGTGACCTGTTGCCACAAGAAAAGGGCAACCCAACCAGTGAAGAACAAACACCATTGTAAATACAACCCATGTTTATGTTTATTTATTTTCCCTTTTGTACTTTAACACTGTATATAGCCATAATATGACATTTGCAATGTCTCTATTGCTTTGGAACTTTTGTGAGTGTACTGTTTATTTTATAATGTTTATTTTACTTTTGTTTATTATCTATTTCACTTGTATATTATCTATTTCACTTGCAATGTAAACATTTGTTTCCCATGCTAGTAAAGCCCTTTGAATTGAAATTGAGAGAGCAGTAGGTCTGTTCACCAAGGCTGCCCTGTCCTTCCGCTCGAGTGGCTTGCTAGGTAAAGGTAGGGGAGCCACATGGCGGAGGGATGCCTCAGCGTTTGGACATGAAAAAAATGGCACACCAAAGGGGTGCCTGTCATTCCCTCTTACACACCCTGAGTGTGTGATCAAACACAACGCACACACACTGGGGAGAAAACATGCTGACTGTCTGTGATACTAACTCCTTCTGACTGAGAGAGAGAGAGAGAGAGAGAGAGAGAGAGAGAGAGAGAGAGAGAGAGAGAGAGAGAGAGAGGTAGGAAGTGAGAGCGGGGAAAAGCTTTAAAGGACTGTAGGGCACACTGCATGCTGCTGTGGTTTCCCTGGTTACAGCAGGTGTCTACTAATGCTTTTCACCACAGGTGGCAGCTTTGAAGTTTCAAAATGGCTGACAGTGACAGTTGATAATTTACACCTTAAATAGAGTCATTTACTTTTGTTCAGAGGGAGGAGAAATTCTAATGGATGTTTTGTGACCTGCTGGCAAACTTTCAACAAGTTACACTAGCTCTTCTACGTCTGCCTATTGTAGGTGTAAGATAATATACATTTCCTACTCATTTTTAAATACCAGCCTGAAAAACATTGAAATTACACTAGCCTCACTTGAAAATAGACTTAATACATTTCTTCAGCCACTGCACAATGAAACATTTTGTGCTTTGAGAAAAACATGGACATCAACAAAGCACTCTAACTAATGTGCAATTATCAGTCAGCACTAGCTGATTAGACTTAATTGGAACTAGTAAATTGTTTCTAATTGTTTTAATTGCAGCTGCTATACAATATTGAAAGGCCCAGAGTCAAAACACATTTCTACAAACTATACATTCAGATCAAAAATAAGTAAATAGTGAAGTCATTTTTTACAATCAGGTTAGTTTTTCTTCTTCTTCTAAAATGCCATTTGTGATTAATTTCAATTTAATTAGTGTAGACTTTTTTTGTCTTCTAAACTCTTCATCCAATCAATCAGTGAAATGTTGAAGCACCTTTAATTTGTTGAGATGGGACTTCCAGTGCCTCAGTTAGAACCAGGCTGCTGCATCCTGCAGTGGTTGTTGAGATGGAAGTTCCAGTGCCTCAGTTAGAACCAGGCTGCTGCATCCTGCAGTGGTTGTTGAGATGGAAGTTCCAGTGCCTCAGTTAGAACCAGGCTGCTGCACCCTGCAGTGGTTGTTGAGGTGGGAGTTCCAGTGCCTCAGTTAGAACCAGGCTGCTGCATCCTGCAGTGGTTGTTGAGGTGGGAGTTCCAGTGCCTCAGTTAGAACCAGGCTGCTGCACCCTGCAGTGGTTGTTGAGGTGGGAGTTCCAGTGCCTCAGTTAGAACCAGGCTGCTGCATCCTGCAGTGGTTGTTGAGATGGGAGTTCCAGTGCCTCAGTTAGAACCAGGCTGCTGCACCCTGCAATGGTTGTTGAGATGGGAGTTCCAGTGCCTGAGTTAGAACCAGGCTGCTGCACCCTGCAGTGGTTGTACTGTCTCTCATCAGCCAATATTCGTCATGCAGCACCACACATTAAATGGGAAGTTCAGGTTTTATAACTTGATGTTAGATGACTGTTCTGCTTTAAGAATAGAATTCTAACTACGATGGTAAATACGATCAGAAATCAAGAGTCAAATAATTTTCAAAACACAGTGAAGAGAAGACAGTTAATAACAGCATCCAAACCACCATCTGTCCTTGTCATTTCTATGTTATTTCCCTGTCTTTTATCGTGGTGGCATCTATCTTTCATTACCATGTTGGTCTCTGTGTAGCACCAGCTAGCCATACTGTATATCTCTCTACAGCCAGTGGATTCATTCGTATTGTAGTATAAAAGTAATCTACTCCTTAGAAGTGGTAGAGTCTACCTTCCCAAGTTTATTACTTATTGTCAAATTTCGACTTCGATGTAGCGAGGTTGGTTTGTCGGTATCTACTCTAACCGTCGGAATTTATTTTTTCTATAGTCAGCCAGACAGAGCGATATGACGAGGTTGTCACTTCCTTTCCTTTCGTTTCCGAAACATATTAAATGTACAGAACAATCCCCCAAAGCTCCCCTCTGCATCACCCTCTCCCTTCCCTTATGTTATAAAACCATGATAAACAACTCTACAAATGTCCTTTAAAATCTGGTCAAACGAAGATTCCAACATGTGTGGCTTTTAGTGAAATCACTCTCATGATCATGATACAGTGTGCTATTATCTCCTTGGCTAGTGAGGTGTAATCTGCATTAAATGCCGCTGCAGGTTTTAATGTGATACAGATGAGGGACTGTCAGTACTGTCAGAAGCAGCTGTCTCCCTCCCTCCCTGAGGTTGTGAGCCGTGAAAGCCAGCCTCTCTCTCTGCTGTCTGTCAATCAGTGTTTTATCACCTCAGGGTTAGCATGTACACAGGTAGCCAACCGAGAGGAAGAGATTGCAAAGCTGGAGAGGCAGGCGTGGAGATAGGTGGCAAGAGAAAGGGAGGATGAAGAGCAATGTAGAAAGAAAAAGAGAGAGAGTGAGAGAGAGAGAAAGTGTATTTAAATTACCTCTGCTTTAGCCCAACTTTGGAACCTCTTTCCCTTGTAGTTCATGATGAATCATCCTTCTTTGCCGTTAGTTAACGTGGTGATTCCCTTCAGTCATTTAGTTTTCAACACAGATTGATAAGCCACCAGGGAGAGGATGGCTGTTGTGAGGAGAAGTGCAGTCACTCAGACAGGAACAGGAGTACTAGGAGCCACAAACAGGCCGGTAAGACTCAGAGTCACTGAGGGACAGAGACTTGGACCCCCACAGGCAATCTCAAGGTTCTACAGGGTAAGAGGGTGGACATAAGGGATGAGAAGCTTTCATTTGGCTACTAGGTTTAGAAAAACAGAACTCTTTCCCCTCTAGCTACTGTTGATTAGATGTCCTCTCTCTCTCTCTCTCTCAATATCCCCTGCTCACCCAGGCAGCAACCATCCCCATCATCTCCATCAGACAGCGCTCCAGAGGCACCGTACCCTCCCCTGGCTCTCCACCCCTCCCCTGGCTCTCCACCCCTGCCCGTTCAAAACAGGGGCCTGAGAATTTTTTTCAACATTTCAAGTGAGTTTCCCTGGGTGAGAGAGTGAGGAGTCAGCCACTGGATCCAACCAAGACACCAAACACACCATTACAGAACGAGGAAGGGAAGCACCACTAGGATAGTTCTGATTTGATTTTACAGTGATTACCCAGCGTCTGAACCCATGAAATAGACCCATCTGGCCAGGAGTGAAACAGGCTGGAGCAGAGATATAGCCTGCATCCCAAATGACCCCATATTCCCTATATAGTGCACTACTTTTGAGCAGAGCCTTATGGACCCTGGTTACAAATAAGTGTACTAAAAAGGGAATAGAGTGCCATTTAGGAAATAGACATAGTCTGGTACTAGGAGGGGAGCCTGAGTGAGGAGAGGAGTGTTTTAGCCCTGGCAGTGTTCCATACCAGTCTTAATGCTGACTTATGGGGCTGGTAGTCAGTGGTACAGGTGGAGGAGAGCATGATTACCGCCTGACAACAGGGAGGACCGAAGACATGAATGCCAATAACACCCTCCCTCTGCTATGTCTATGAATCATACCTAGCTGGGCCAGATTTAAGATGCTTGTGCTTGTGTCGGCCTTTCATGTATGTACCGTGTATATGAATGTGTGTGTTATAACAGAGTCCCAGTGCTCTACCATTCTGCCTAGTGTAGTATGGATTCAGTATAAACTTCTCTATCTCTGCACTTCTGTCTTTGTGAATTTATCTCTTGCCCTATTTTCCTGCTGGCCTCGTTCTCTCTCTCTTTTTCTTTATTTTTTCTCTCTTTCTTTCTCCCAGTATATTAACAGTAACCAGTACTATTCTCATACAAAGGAACATAGAGACTCCACTAGTATGTTTACTCTTTTGAGTTTTTATTATCATCAATCTTGTTTGTTTTTTTTAATGAGTGAGAGCTGTTTATTCTGGTCTGAAAAGAACATCTAGACAAGATGAACATGGAGATGGCTGTTCTCCTCTGGTGCTCCCTCCCACACACTCTCTCCCTCTCTCTTCCTTCACACATACACACACACACACACACACACACAAACACACACACAAATATACTGTAAATACTGCAGAGTGCAGCAGAAGCAGTACTAATAGGTTTATATTCCTGTCGTCCATGGATGTTGGTCCGCGGGGGGTTGGGTAATAGGGCGGTGCCACCTATGCCCACCATGCTAGGGGACATGGGCCATTGTTGAGACTAGTGTCTGAGGACCCATGTGCCAGTCTGTTCCGCTGTTCCACCCCCTGTCTCACTCCCCCCGCAGTGAGGTTTTCCCCTTGCTGGACCATGCCTATGTAACTCTCTATTCACAAACATTTAGAAATGTGTAATTACTACACTGAGGGATGCATCGACTAGCTTTGGAGACCGGGCTGCAACTAGCAGTTTTAATAAACACAACCATACACACACCGACAGTGATGTAAAGGCACAACCACACATGCACACACACACACGCACACACACACACACACACACACACAGCCAGACCTAGTCAAAGCAGTCGATGATAAAGCTGCCCTGAAAAACAATGTTTTTTTCAGACTTGATTTACTAGGTTTTATTTAGTTTCAGTTTGATAAAAATATTTCTATTTCATTTTTATATTATTTAGTTTGAGGTTTAGTATTAGGGACAAAGTAGCCTATGCATGGGAGGTTAGGAGACATTAATGTTTTTTAGCAATAATTATGGATATGCTGACAAGATACGTGTCTCTCCGCTCTAACAACGGGAGTCGTTGTCCACAAAGCGGCACGGCAGGCTGTCTATCTCACGCCTTTATCCTTTCTTTGGATTGGTGGATACATCTCATTATTGGAATCCTTTTTTTAATATTCGATGAGGGTTGTGGACGTCAACCGCATGTATTCAATGGGGAGAAATGCTATGCTACTAGCCTCATGTCATGAATATGCATAGCCATTTCAAGACAACTCTGATATAAATAGCTTTTTTCTCAAAGTTGCCAGGATGTCACCTGTCCATCAGTACACTCGTAACAACTTAAGCATTATGAAACTTATATTTGATGTAATAAAACATAATGTAGCAAATAAGCCATTCATAATTTTTTTTTACCAAATTCAACAGTCTCTCAATCAATTAGATCTCTCAATTGACCATGCAAAAACACCTTGCTTTGTGGGCGAAACAACGCAAAGGGAGACAGATCTTCTGCTGAGTTAAGCCTCGCTCTTCCTCTTCCACTACGGTTGTAGGCCTATAGTTCGTTTTTTGGGGATGTCACTTCTTGCCACTGGGGGGCAGTAATGCATACGGTGATGGGCTAGGACAATAGACTTGGATAGACATAACATCTCTGTATCTGTGTCATGATGCCGTCTGTGAGAGCATGGGCAACGGCATTGAGGCCATCTGCATCTTGAAATAGTACATTTTCTTCATAAGTAAAATTAATTGGCTGATCCCTCCTGATGGCACCCGCCAAACGGGTCATCAGGTCATTCTAACCAGGTCATCAGGAGGGATCAGCCAATGAAGTTGGAAGTCCCGCCAAATTGACTAAATCAAAACGGCAAATGTCCTCAATGGCACTGCCCATGCTATAACACAGGGTTTTCGCCACTAGAGAACTCCATACAACTCCATGGCCAGGACATAGGTTGGGTTAAGCTTAAATTAGAAAACAATCCTAATGTGACTTGGATTTAAAAGAATGAAAGAAATATGGTGGAAGTAACTTTCTTTCCCGTGTTTAAACCAATCCAATGCTTTTTTAACTTTAGTAGAAGATGTAAGAAGAATCAAGTACTTTTACCTTTATCTGACAAAAAGAGAGAGGAAAAAACAACAAATAAATGTATGGCACTTTTGACATGATATGAAATGTAATATTAAACATACCACTGACTAACCCCTTCAAATAGGGTTAATAAAAACAGCTGCAACAACAGCAAAAGCATAAACAACACAACCCTTCTTCACAAATCTATCATTTCACAACCTGCCAGCTTGTCTGTGTGTGTTTCTGTTCAACCAAACAAGATTTTCTGGTACATTTTCAAGGCTCCAGAGAGGTGGTTGCTCGGTTTCTCAAGCCTGATGACAGGCTGAATATTCTCTCCACGAACAGTTGCGATGCAGTGGCAGAAACCAGACCCAGTGCCACAGGGCACAGCTTTGGATAAACAGCCATCCTTGCATGACAATACTGGAAAGGTGACTCTATAAACATGCCCCCTTTTACCTCTTTCAGGTATTTCCGCAGCTCACACGGGGCACTTAATGCCCTGCCTGTTCGAGCCTCCGGCTGGACAGTGACACAATCTTCAATGTGAGGAAGCAACATATATTTCTGAAGAACTGTGGTCAAGATGCTTGCTGGATTCAACATACTGGCCTCATGCTGGGTCCTCCTGCTCCATATCTGTACTCTCTGATTTGCTGAAGTACAAAAGACTGCTTCCCTCCTCAGTGCCATCTCTGTTGAGCGAAGTGCAGAGACACACTTTGGTCCATCAGGCAAGCTGCTGCAGGGGTTAGATCAAAGTTGTTTGCTAGAGGATTCAGTATGCATGGGAAGTGCTCACACAGTGACTTCAGGTGGACCTGTGCCAACTGTTTTGCAACAGTAGTTGACTGCAAGTGTGCCCCAAGGATGAGAAGGCACATCAGTTTGAAGGTCTGTGTGGATTGTGAATGGCTCCAGCAACTTCACATGCTGCTCTAGCTTGGCCCAGTCACGCTCCGTTCTTGCCCCCGGATTTCTTTCCTGTTAGTTAGTGATAGCTAGTGATAGTGATCCACAAGCTACAGTGAGGGAAAAAAGTATTTGATCCCCTGCTGATTTTGTACATTTGCCCACTGACAAAGAAATGATCAGTCTATAATTTTAATGGTAGGTTTATTTGAACAGTGAGAGACTAACAACAAAAAATCCAGAAAAACACGTGAAAAATGTTATAAATGGAATTGCATTTTAATTGTTTTGCAGTCAAAGATAATAGAATTTTCTAATTTTAGCTTTTATTTTAGTTTTAGTTTACTACATTATACTAACCTTGGATTGTGTTCCTCTCTGCTCCTCTCATGGGCTGATCCTGGGTCACGTCCGGCTGCAGGGCCTATTCTACCTTAAACTGTCTAATTCAAATCCCAGACACCAGCTAAGCACTCTGTCTGCATAGTTAACAGACTGTGCTGCAAGACTGGATCTGTAGCTACTTTGGATAGATTTAAAGCACTTCAGACAGTGCTTTAAGTGGGAGAAATGTAAAGACATTCTCCAGCCTATTATTATTATTGTCATTATTATTATCACTATTTAACCCCATTGTTTTGGGGAATGCTAAAGTTACTCTGTGGTGGCTGTTGCCAAATAATGAAACCCTAATTCCAGGTGGCAGTCACTGATGGGGCCAAATTTACTCACAGAGAGAAAATGTTAACTTGCACTTGACATCGAAGGGGAATTACAATTGTAAAGTAAAAAATTTCCAAAAGGAATATGCATGTTTTGGCGAAGAAACTTTGAATAAAGGCCCTATCAATTAGATCTGAGAAAAATTATCCTCATTATTTTACAGTTGAGCTCATAAGCAATGCACTGTGAGGGTCAAACATGTCCTCTTGTCTATGGATTTTAATTGGTGATGTACTGTATACTATTCACTAGATTTAGCGGAAAAACTAAGACAGGAAGATGTCTTGCTGTGAAAATGCTCCTGTATTTCCATAATTCATGAAGATATCCATGGGAAGGGGGAAGAACACAACACTGAGACATTCTGCATGTTCAATTATTGACGGGCACTCCAAATATCAGTGAGGAATTTCTCTTTCATATTGTTCAGCTTGATCCTCCTGAGTCCTGTCTGTTCTTTGTTTTTATTCTATTTCTCCCTCTAACTTCCCTCCATACAGTATGTCTTTCCATTTCCTTCATAATTCCCTTCTCACCCCCTCTCTTTCTTTATATCCGCTCTCTCTCTCTCTCTCTCTCTCTCTCTCTCTCTCTCTCTCT
>QNTS01002829.1:121469-151338 GCA_003317085.1 Hucho hucho | reverse complement strand
AGTCCGGGTAGCCATTTGATTACCTGTTCAGGAGTCTTATGGCTTGGGGGTAAAAACTGTTGAGAAGCCTTTTTGTCCTAGACTTGGCACTCCGGTACCGCTTGCCATGCGGTAGTAGAGAGAACAGTCTATGACTGGGGTGGCTGGGGTCTTTGACAATTTTTAGGGCCTTCCTCTGACACCGCCTGGTGTAGAGGTCCTGGATGGCAGGCAGCTTAGCCCCAGTGATGTACTGGGCCGTACGCACTACCCTCTGTAGTGCCTTGCGGTCAGAGGCGGAGCAATTGCCGTACCAGGCAGTGATGCAACCAGTCAGGATGCTCTCAATGTTGCAGCTGTAGAACCTTTTGAGGATCTCAGGACCCATGCCAAATCTTTTTAGTCTCCTGAGGTGGAATAGGCTTTGTCGTGCCCTCTTCACGACTGTCTTGGTGTGTTTGGACCATTCTAGCTTGTTGTTGATGTGGACACCAAGGAACTTGAAGCTCTCAACCGGCTCCACTACAGCCCCGTCGATGAGAATGGGGGCGTGCTCGGTCCTCCTTTTCCAGTGGTCCACAGTCATCTCCTTAGTCTTGGTTACATTGAGGGAGAGGTTGTTGTCCTGGCACCACACGGCCAGGTCTCTGACCTCCTCCCTATAGGCTGTCTCGTCGTTGTCGGTGATCAGGCCTACCACTGTTGTGTCGTCTGCAAACGTAATGATGGTGTTGGAGTCGTGCCTGGCCATGCAGTCGTGGGTGAACAGGGAGTACAGGAGGGGACTGAGCACGCACCCCTGGGGAGCTCCAGTGTTGAGGATCAGCGTGGCAGATGTGTTGCTACCTACCCTCACCACCTGGGGGTGGCCCGTCAGAAAGTCCAGGATCCAGTTGCAGAGGGAGGTGTTTAGTCCCAGGATCCTAAGCTTAGTGATGAGCTTTGAGGGTACTATGGGGTTGAACGCTGAGCTGTAGTCAATGAATAGCATTCTCACATAAGTGTTCCTTTTGTCCACCTGAGAAAGGGCAGTGTGGAGTGCAATAGAGATTGCATCATCTGTTGATCTGTTTGGGCGGTATGCAAATTGGAGGGGGTCTAGAGTTTCTGGGATAATGTTGTTGATGTGAGCCATTACCAACTTTTCAAAGCATTTCATGGCTACGGATGTGAGTGCTACGGGTCTGTAGTCGTTTAGGCAGGTTGCCTTTGTGTTCTTGGGCACAGGGACTATGGTGGTCTGCTTGAAGCATGTTGGTATTACAGACTCAATCAGGGACATGTTGAAAATGTCAGTGAAGACACCTGCCAGTTGGTCAGCACATGCCCGGAGCACACGTCCTGGTAATCAGTCTGGCCCCGCAGCCTTGTGTATGTTGGTCTTACTCACGTCGGCTACGGAGAGCGTGATCATACAGTCATCTGGAACAGCTGATGCTCTCATGCATGCCTCAGTGTTGATTGCCTCGAAGCGGGCATAGAAGTGATTTATCTTGTCTTGTAATGGGTGGCTAGAAAGGTGCTCCTTCTCAGTTGAAGGACCTCTTTTCAGATCTTCCACAACAACCTCAGTGCTGGACAAATAAATAATAATCTCCAACTGACATTACCAAACACTCTGCCATGGTTTGGCTGCATCCCAACCAACCTCAGCCACCCTCTACCCTGCTCCCCCTCCCCTTTCTAGTACCATGTAGCCCTCTACCTGCTTCCCCTTCCAGTACCTTGTAGCCCTCTACCTACTCCCCCTTCCAGTACCCTGTAGCCCTCTACCTACTCCCCCTTCCAGTACCCTGTAGCCCTCCACCCACTTCCCCTTCCAGTACCCTGTAGCCCTCCACCCACTTCCCCTTCCAGTACCCTGTAGCCCTCTACCTACTCCCCCTTCTAGTACCCTGTAGCCCTCCACCCACTTCCCCTTCCAGTACCCTGTAGCCCTCTACCTACTCCCCCTTCTAGTACCCTGTAGCCCTCCAACCACTTCCCCTTCCAGTACCCTGTAGCCCTCTACCCAGTTTGAAAAGTCTAAGCACATTCCAGTTGATGCACTCCACCGACCTTTCAAAACCAGTCCAGCACATCCTGGGCTTCACTAGGTGTTAGAGGGACTTGCCTAGTTAAATAAAGGTTAAATTATTTTTAAAAAAATAAAAAAAAGGGGAGAGAGCAAAAACCACAGTATTTCAACAATGGAATTTCCTGCCAATCCAATTTTAATTGGGTGGCTCTGGGTCCATCATTATACAGTTGGGATGAGGCATCACTTTACCTACTGTAGGTAAGGATGGTGCAGGAATATACTGAACCGCTAGTGTGCTGTGTGTGTAGGTACGTATAGGCCTAGTTTGTATGTTGAGTGTACATGTACACATGGATGCTTCTTACTGAGTGTCTGTATATTGTCTGTGTGTATCATCATCACTGTACTGGATCAGAGAGTGAATGGATCACTTTTTATCACTCCCTTGTGATGAGATGGTCAGGGAGTGATCTATTCATCAGACTGTAGCCGTGGTGACATGCCTGGCAAGGCCACCATGCTCTGTCAAGCGATGCAGGAGCTGACGTGACCTGAATCCCAGAGAGACACCTTTGTATTCTCCCTGACACACTCAGCCGTGACCAATCACGCTGAGTTCAAGTGCAATTGAGGCTGGAACTACAGTTCCCAGAGGGCCATACTGCATCTGTTAACAAACCATACATATTTTTTCCCTGGCAGGGGTATTCCCCTTGCTTCAATATCCATTATTCAAACCATAATACTGTATAAACGACTGTGGTGGTTATTATAACCATCATGAAGCCAATGAGAAAAATCACAACTCTGTAGCTTTTCAGTTTTCCCTCTTAAACCAGAGGTTAAATGTGTACAATCTATTGCGCATAAATCTAGAGGGTGGTAGCTAGCCTGATGATCCATATTCATTAGACAGGGGACTGCTTCAAGGAGAAATCGTATATAAAAATAGTGCCAGGCATTGATATAATCGCAGGGGTCAGAAGGGTATTGATTAAGATGTTGATCATTGCTGACATTAATCTTATCTATGGTAATGAAGGGTGTATGTCCGCAGACCCAGTATAAGCTGGAATCAGTAATGGTGAAACTGCCAAGTCCATTTACAACAATAAAGAAATTAAACAACGAACAATGTTTTTTTCACCTCGGACATCATTGCACATCATTGAACATCATTGAACATCAATGCACTCGCGATAGAACAGCAGAGTATGTACTGCAATGTTTTTTTATACCATGATGCTGTATGTCCCTCTTCTCCGGTTTCATACACAAAACAAAAACAATAACAAATGTGTTGGGGCGAACAGTGATGCTGTGTCTCCTAATGCAGATTCTAGCTTTAAGGAGGTCAAGGAAGAGCCATTACTGAGAACGTATCACTACCTCTGACATTACACACTCTGCCTAGATGAGATAACAATTCATACATCATGTTATCAAGTCCAGTCGAGCGAGACATGCTCAATCTTTCTTGTGGTTAGTGACAGTGTGGTCAAGGATAATGTTCAATGTTAGTTATTGTCTGAGCTTCAGTGACACTGAGGTGGCGTTAATGGCGCCTGAGGTTTGGAAATCTCCAGACCTCAGGTGAAAAATAGACTATAACAATCATAGGGAACAGTCATCAAAAGTCTCTTTTTTATAGAAGCTTTGTCCTTCAGCCAGTGAATTAACAGGGGGTTGAAACCTGGGTGGTGGACTGAGCATATTATCTGAGCACTGGCTCAGTCCGATGGCAGTAATGGATTTGACGCCTGAAATAACAGCTTGCTTAGACTTGTCAAATGGCAATTCTCATTACAAACATTCTCCATTCCTTTGTTGCAGCTTAATCTTTTGATTACGAGGGTACAGGGTGACACGAGCCACTCGAAACGCTCCTCATCATTACCAAAAATTTTCCTTTTCTCATTCCCTCTACCTTTTCATAAGGTTGCCCTGGTATCAGGAACACCAGCTGTCCGACCCAGCTGTAGGCCAGGTGTGAGCAGGGCCGTTAGCAAGAGGAAACCTTTTCTTTAAGACTGAGCTGTTACGAAGACTTGGTTTTACCCACGGAATCAAAACCAATTAGATGTGGAAAGTGAACCTGTCCGATCCTGCTCTGGAAACCCAAAGAAAACTTCCTTGTGGGAATAGAAAGGCAAGGAGTTGAGACCGCCACAACAGCTCTAATGATGCTATTAGTGCTATAGCGGGGGACAATTCATCAGAGAAGTAATTAGCGTTAACTTGTGTAGAGCGTTGGACCATTAGTCAGAGGGCTCTATGCAGAACTCTGTAACACAGTCAATTACTGGATGCACATGTGTGTTCCAAACATGGCCACCTGTTCCTATAGTAAGGTATGAGTTAGATGTCATAAAACAAAAATACAAAACAATAATATTGAAAACACAATGGAAATATGTGCATGTGCGTGCATGAGTATGTCTTCACCCCATGATCACCCTAAGCCACAAAAAGGCAGATACTGTACATTGTCAACAAGACACAAGAATAGGCTAATTAACCCATAAACAAGCGTACCTACCTATGAGTATCCTCTTAACACTACAGGAATATCAACAGACAGTACATCTACTATCAGAAAACCAAACAGGCACATTTTGAAAAAAATAACTGTTGATGGAAAATGGTCACAGTTAGGCAGAGAGAACAGCTTTCCATAAATATAGATAATTGATTTGACCTGAACCTTGATGCACAGCTTAGTATTTAGTATTTATTAGATCCCCCAATTAGCTGCTGCCAAGGCAACACAACAAATGAAATACATAACATACATAAATATACACCACCGTTCAAAACCACATTTTTTTTAGAAGGCCAGTATCCCGGAGTTGCCTCTTCCCTGTTGACGTTGAGACTGGTGTTTTGCAGGTACTATTTAATGAAGCTGCCAGTTGAGGACTTGTGAGGCGTCTGTTTCTCAAACTAGACACTCTAATGTACTTGTCCTCTTGCTCAGTTGTGCACCGGGGCCCCCCACTCTTCTTTCTATTCTGGTTAGAGCCAGTTTGTGCTGTTCTGTGAAGGGAGTAGTACACAGCGCTGTACGAGATCTTCAGTTTCTTGGCAATTCCGCATGGAATAGCCTTCATTTCTCAGAACAAGAATAGACTGACGAGTTTCAGAAGAAAGTTATTTGTTTCTGGCCATTTTGAGCCTGTAATCGAACCCACAAATGCTGATGCTCCAGATATTCAACTAGTCTTAAAAGGCCAGTTTTATTGCTTCTTTAATCAGAACAACAGTTGTCAGCTGTGCTAACACAATTGCAAAAGGGTTTTTTAATGATCAATTAGCCTTTTAAAATGATAAACTTGGATTAGCTAACACAACGTGCCATTGGAACACAGGAGTGATGGTTGCTGATAATGGGCCTCTGTACACATACTGTATGTAGATATTCCATAAAAAATAAGCGGTTTCCAGCTACAATAGTCATTTACAACATTAACAATGTCTACACTATATTTCTGATCAATTTGATGTTATTTTAATGGACAATTATTTTTGCTTTTCTTTCAAAAACAAGGACATTTCTAAGTGACCCCAAACGTTTGAACGGTAGTGTACATACAGTGCCTTCAGAACATACAGTGGGGCAAAAAAGTTTTTAGTCAGCCACCAATTGTGCAAGTTCTCCAACTTAAAAAGATGAGAGAGGCCTGTAATTTTCATCATAGGTACACTTCAACTATGACAGACNCCCTTTGTTGGCAATGACAGAGGTCAAACGTTTTCTGTAAGTCTTCACAAGGTTTTCACACACTGTTGCTGGTATTTTGGCCCATTCCTCCATGCAGATCTCCTCTAGAGCAGTGATGTTTTGGGGCTGTCGCTGGGCAACACGGACTTTCAACTCCCTCCAAAGATTTTCTATGGGGTTGAGATCTGGAGACTGGCTAGGCCACTCCAGGACCTTGAAATGCTTCTTACGAAGCCACTCCTTCGTTGCCCGGGCGGTGTGTTTGGGATAATTGTCATGCTGAAAGACCCAGCCACGTTTCATCTTCAATGCCCTTGCTGATGGAAGGAGGTTTTCACTCAAAATCTCACGATACATGGCCCCATTCATTCTTTCCTTTACACGGATCAGTCGTCCTGGTCCCTTTGCAGAAAAACAGCCCCAAAGCATGATGTTTCCACCCCCATGCTTCACAGTAGGTATGGTGTTCTTTGGATGCAACTCAGCATTCTTTGTCCTCCAAACACGACGAGTTGAGTTTTTACCAAAAAGTTCTATTTTGGTTTCATCTGACCATATGACATTCTCCCAATCCTCATCTGGATCATCCAAATGCTCTCTAGCAAACTTCAGACGGGCCTGAACATGTACTGGCTTAAGCAGGGGGACACGTCTGGCACTGCAGGATTTGAGTCCCTGGCGGCGTAGTGTGTTACTGATGGTAGGCTTTGTTACTTTGGTCCCAGCTCTCTGCAGGTCATTCACTAGGTCCCCCCGTGTGGTTCTGGGATTTTTGCTCACCGTTCTTGTGATCATTTTGACCCCACGGGGTGAGATCTTGCGTGGAGCCCCAGATCGAGGAAGATTATCAGTGGTCTTGTATGTCTTCCATTTCCTAATAATTGCTCCCACAGTTGATTTCTTCAAACCAAGCTGCTTACCTATTGCAGATTCAGTCTTCCCAACCTGGTGCAGGTCTACAATTTTGTTTCTGGTGTCCTTTGACAGCTCTTTGGTCTTGGCCATAGTGGAGTTTGGAGTGTGACTGTTTGAGGTTGTGGACAGGTGTCTTTTATACTGATAACAAGTTCAAACAGGTGCCATTAATACAGGTAACGAGTGGAGGACAGAGGAGCCTCTTAAAGACGAAGTTACAGGTCTGTGAGAGCCAGAAATCTTGCTTGTTTGTATGTGACCAAATACTTATTTTCCACCATAATTTGCAGATAAATTCATTAAAAATCCTACAATGTGATTTTCTGGATTTTTTTTCCTCATTTTGTCTGTCATAGTTGAAGTGTACCTATGATGAAAATTACAGGCCTCTCTCATCTTTTTAAGTGAAAGAACTTGCACAATTGGTGGCTGACTAAATACTTTTTTGCCCCACTGTATTCATACCCTTGACTTATTCCACATTTTGTGGTGTTACATCCTGAATTCAAAATGAATTAAATATGTTTTTCTAACCCATCTAACGTTACACACGATAGCCCATAATGGCAAAGTAAAAACACGTTTTTAGAAATGTTGGCAAATTTATTGAAATTGAAATACAGAAATATCTCATTTACATTATTATTCACACCCCTGAATCAATACATGCTAGAAATCACCTTTGTCAGTGATTCAAGCTGTGAGCCTTTCTGGGTAAGTCTCTAAGAGCTCTGCACACCTGGATTGTACAAAATATTCCCTGTATAATTTTTTTCAAAATTCTTCAAGCTCTGTCAAATTGGTTGTTGATCATTGCTAGACAACCATTTTCAAGTCTGGCCATAGATTTTCAAGCAGATTTAAGTCAAAACTGTGACATGGCCACTCAGGAACAATCACTGTCTTCTTGGTAAGCAACTCCAGTGTAAATTTGGCCTTGTGTTTTAGGTTATTGTCCTGATGAAAGGTAAATTCATCTCCCATTGTCTGGTGGAAAGCAGGAGCCAGGTTTTCTTCTAGAATTTTGCCTGTGCTTAGCTCCATTACGTACATTTTTTATCCTGAAAAACTCCACAGTCCTTAACAATTACAAGCATACTCATAACATGATGCAGCCACCACTATGCTTGAAAATATGAATAGTGGTACTCAGTAATGTGCTGTGTTGGATTTGCCACAAACATAACACTTTGTATTCAGGACAAAACATGTATTTATACTTTACTGCCTTGTTTCAAAAAGGATGCATGTTTTGTACAGGCTTCCTTCTTTTCACTCTGTCAATTAGGTTAGTATTGTGGAGTAACTGCAATGTTGTTTACTCCTATCACAGCCATTAAACTCTGTAACTGTTTAAGGGCTCTATTTTAACAAAACTAACACAATGGTCAATCTAAGCACTGGGAGGTAGCGCTATAGGTTCAGGGGTGTGTCAGATTTTTTCTGCTATTTTCACTATTACAATTATCGGCACACTTGCTGGCTTTGGCACGAAAGGACTTTGATGAATAAACAAGTTGTGGGTGTGTCGATGCTTGGCCCCTTACTGGCCAATCAGAACGTGCTCCATGGTTAAATATGTGGTTCCTTCATGTTGTGTATTTACAGTCTTATGTATTGCCTTGGAATCAACTCCAATGATAGTCTGTTATAGTTTGTTAAATGGCCTACAGAAACGGAATAACAAAATGTAGACCTATCTTTGCTAAATAGTTAAAGTTGCACTATGCATAAATCGCTCTGCCATTTCCTAGTAGCTAAAACTCGAATACTTAGCCTAATTTCAGTTTATGTGATAAAATAAGCTAGTATAGTGAAGGGAATTATTGTACCATCTAAACCGCTGTGAAATATATTTTCCATATCCAAAAATATTGTTGTTTTAGCTGTTTGAAGTTGGTGTACAAAACCGAAAGTAAAAGATGCAAAAAAATTAAATAAAAACGGGAGGCATAGAAATAGCGCACATAGAACAGATCTACTGCTTCTTAGACTTGCTTTCAAGTAGAATGATAGATCTATAACTCACATTTCTATGTGTATTTGGTCGGGTTGCCCAAAAAGTGACATATTGCCACTTTAACTTGAACTGTGGTAGCAGACAACATGACTGAGATTGCATTTCCAATATTAGCAGGCAGAATTTAGACTGTCCACTTAACCTATTTAATCCCATCAGTCACAATAGTGACCGTAGAAAATGTTTTCAGTTATAAGGCTCTAAATATTTTACTGAATTATGTATCAATGCATTTCCAGCAAATATTGAAATAATAAAGGGTCTCAATGAAATATGTGCAATGTCACATGTTTAGTGTAAATTGTCACATGACCAGAGCTGTTTACTTCCTGGTTGCACCATGAGAAGAGGATGGCTGCATCAAAGCTCCCAAACAAAAGGTTAGTAAAGTATGTTAACATAAAGATAGGACAAAGATTTTTGGTACACATCATCTTTAAGGTGTCTAGTATTGATATATGCATTTGCAATTACTCAACTTTGTTCAGTGTGGCCATAGAATGAGTAAACATGTTGACGGCAACAATAGTGACCGGCGAGATAACACAGTGCATCCAGGTATACACATACATAGTTCTTGTTATACCTAACTTTCTACTCTGTTCTTTCTTTTAGTTTCACTTTGAGTCAAGTTCTGGATATGTTGGATCTAGGTGACCACCCAGACAAGGCATGCAACATTGCAGTTATCCCTCAAAATGAGAAAGATGCTGTTCTCAGTGATTGTGATAGCGATGGGTCAGATATGGACTATGAGGGGGAGACAGGCCATTTGCCAGCCAGGCTGTTGAATGCATATGCTGAACCTATGCAAACAGATCATGACAGGAACAACATTATCAGTGATGATGACCTAACCCTCACCAACTCCCCTCCCCCATCCACCACCCTCCTTCCCCCACCCCCCTCCACCGTTGATAATGAAGAGCCAACGGCCTCTACTCGCCAGAGGGTCCAGTCAGAAGAGCCAAGGGCAAAGTTGCAGGTGGTCAAAAATAAAGATCGAGTGTTCAAACGATCGAAGAGGCCTGCCACTGCTGTGATTCCAAAACACATACAGTGAGGGAAAAAAGTATTTGATCCCCTGCTGATTTTGTACGTTTGCCCACTGACAAAGAAATGATCAGTCTATAATTTTAATGGTAGGTTTATTTGAACAGTGAGAGACAGAATAACAACAACAAAAATCCAGAAAAAACGCATGTGAAAAATTTTAGAAATTGATTTGCTTTTTAATGAGGGAAATAAGTATTTGACCCCTCTGCAAAACATGACTTAGTACTTGGTGGCAAAACCCTTGTTGGCAATCACAGAGGTCAGATGTTTCTTGTAGTTGGCCACCAGGTTTGCACACATCTCAGGAGGGATTTTGTCCCACTCCTCTTTGCAGATCTTCTCCAAGTCATTAAGGTTTCGAGGCTGACGTTTGGCAACTCGAACCTTCAGCTCCCTCCACAGATGTTCTATGGGATTAAGGTCTGGAGACTGGCTAGGCCACTCCAGGACCGTAAGTGCTGAGACACAATGGCTATATAAGGAATGGAGCATATAGGTGAGGGCTCAGGCACCATTATAGCTACTACAATTGTGTCCTGGAAAGCTGTCAGATGTGGGCGTTAACAAGCAAGAGAGAGCTGAGATAACTATAGGGCCAATTGGAGTAGTTCATGAACATACAAGGAGTGATTCTATACGTTAACTTCTTAGGGAGCGGCAGCAGAGGTGACGGTTTTGGAGAGTCTGGCGTGCCCAAAGTAAAATGCCTGCCACTCAGGCCCGGAAAATAGGATATGCACATAAATTTCTGTCCTGAATTTTTTTTTTTGTGACCTTTGCTCTGTTTGATACAGTCCCTATTGATTTTAATGGAATCCAGCTCCTAGACTGCAGTACCTATGGCTTCCACTAGATGTCAACAGTCTTTATACAGAGTCTGGAAGCTGTAGTCCTGAGCAGAATGGATAGGAACAGGAAATAGTCGAGGTAGCTCAGATGTCAATAAGATTTCACGGGCGTGAGACTGTGTGCGCGCCCCACTGTATTTTCCTTTCATAACGTTTAGGTTACCATCCGAGTGAAATATTATCGCTAATATTCATAAAAGGATAGCTAAGGATGCATTATAAATTATCTATGATTTGTTTAGGAAAAGTTGATAGGTATATTTGAACGCGTTCTCTTCACGGTTCAATGGGCGATTCGACGTTGGGTTTTCTGAACATAATGCGCCAACCAAACGGAGATTTATGGATATAATAAATGACTTTTTCTAACAAAGGAACCATTGGATGTCTTCGTTGGACACTTGGAAAGCCCTCAGCAGAAGTTCTTCGGCAGGTAAGAGATTTATTTGAGCTCTTATATGGGTTTTGCGCTAGCGCGCCGCTACTCCCTAAGTAGTTAAGCAGGGACAAAATATTATAAAGGAAGGGTCTGTGATAAGATATTTCAGTCTCTTACCATGGGAGAGGCTTTAATCTGTTGAATTAAAGTCTGAATTTAATTCACAAGTTCCGGTATCTGTGCAATTATTTGACTAATTGTTTGTCCACAACAGAATGGCGAGCTTGCCAGGAGGATACAAGAGATGACGCAAAGACAGTGGTTTTTCTGTGGCTGACAACAGTGTCCTTCTGGGCAGTCACGCAAACGGGTGGCCAACCGACTATCTCAGGTAAGCTTGTTCTTACAGAATAGTTGACGTTTGTGTGATTCGCCTTGGGGGACCTGTCTCAGCAATGAAGTTACACGTAAGTCTCTATCCAAAAATTCCTACATTGAACCAAATGATACTGAAGGTTTTTGAATTCAATAACTGTATGCATGTTTTTGATTGGTGTGTTTGTTTGCACTGACTGGTTGAACCGTCTGCACCGGTGTGGTGTCGCTGTTGTCTGCTCAGGTAGTCAATGCAAACAAATAGTAAAATCCTGTGATACCGTTTCTATACTTTAATGGAAAGTCTGCTTGGACAGGTTGCTTATGAATACAGCTCTAAAGAGTTGCGGTCTGCATAAATAAGTAGGTAGAAAGACTATGACGCATCTCCAATAAATTAGTAGGAGACTGTATAATGGGTCACTTTACAATACAGCTCCCGAGGGAGGTTTACTTGGATAAAGTGTGAAGGAAATCCTATATCGTGTTGAGGAAGTGTATTGATAATTAATAGGTCGCTTAGGAAAGCGTGAAAAGTGTGTGTTATACCAGGTCTTTGACCCGTTTTGGAAAGTTCCTTTTATAAAATAAATCCTATATCGTGTTGTGGAAGTGTATCGACGATGAATAGATTGTTTTAGGTAAAACGTAAATGTGTGTGAATGAAAGTGAATAAAAAGCGTGGATAAATGTCAAAAGCCTGAATAGGTGTATGTTGTCCTGTGTAAAGGAAGTATAGAGGTTCAGGAAAGCATACTGTATTGTCCATTACAAGTAAAGGGATTGCGCAGCCTTTTCTGAGACGCTGACTAAGTGTAGTCAGGCAGGAGGGGTGCGTTCAGATCCTGAAGGAAAGAGAGAATGTAACCAGAATATATTAAATAAGGGAAATGTGTAAAGATAAGAGATTGACAAAATAGTATGTTAAATGATTATCCTTACAGACATAGGAATATTAACAAGTGTTAAATGAGAAGTATAAAGTATATACTGGTGAGAGATAGAAAAAGTATAAAATACAGAAGCGTAGCTATAGTATGCATTTTAATTAATTCTATACTGTTGAAAGAATTAATAGTCATAGACACATAAATAGAAGGGAAGCAGTAGGATGCATAGCGACAGCTGCTAGAGGTATTCAGTAACGTCAGTAGACAGTGAAAGAAAATAGCGTACGGTTAAAACACTCCGCAGTTTAAACAGACCCTTAGGGAAGCATAGCCCGGGAGGGACAGATATAGCCCGGGAGGAAAGGGAGTGTAAATCATAGCCAGTGAGAAAGAGATTAGTTTTTAAATAGGTGAATTGCACAATAAAACAAAAAATAAGGAGCAAAGAATGATTATGAATATCACAGGAAAATAGGTAGAGGTTTGGAAATAGTTATTGTAAAACCATGGAGTTGCTAAAAGAAGTGCACGTAAATTCTTCCAATTCGGCTCGAATATGAAAGAGTAAACTAGATATGGTAAGGAAAAATTACCCTATTAACAGGAGAATTCAAATTAAATAAATAATTCAGGGAGGTAATTATGAATTGGAACAAACACATAAAAACAATAAGAAGCTCAGTAAGTGTATTGAAGTTAGCATTCTATTAGCATTATTACGCTCACAGAACAATTTTGAGAATGGATAGTGTAAAATGGGATGCTTAGTAATGTCGTTCAGGCTATTTTGGTTGGATTTCAAAAGCACTAGATTGGATATACCAGAGTGCAGAATAATTATAGAGTTTACGAATGCTCTTTGGATTGAATATTGTTGGTGTAAGTAAATTTAAGGGAAATAACATAATTTGGAGTATTGCAAGCAGCATAGTTAGTCACCAGCGTGTTTAAATAAACAAGTAAAGAGCCTAACTACCTTTGCGAGGTGAGTAAGTTTAGAATGGAGAGTGAAGATGTATTTTTTTGTATCTGGAAATAACATTAGCTAAATGAGTTAGCCACGTTAGCTTGGGTGCTTGACTGCCATGTGGGAAAAATAGTAGGAATTATGATTCAGAAAGTTTGGATCAACTCTGTTCATTTGTAGATTTTGGGGTTGAATAATCCTTGTAAGAAACAAGGACAGTGGATATTAGGTAATATTAAAATGGGCGGGAGCACGACTAAGTAATGTTTACGGAGTTTAACTTTGTATCTCGACACATACAAACTATCTGCTAAAAGGTTTAGATTTGGGGATTTTGTGTTGATACAATATGTATGCTATGTGGTAAAGTACTACTGGCGAATAGACAACATATTTAGAGGTTTTCAAGAACCGTGCGACTGAAGAAAAGCTTAGTCTTTGTTATGTTATTCGAATTCGATGTATTGAGTTGATGTCAGGGAGGAGGAGATACTAAGGAATTAAAGTGGCCTTCCTGTGTAAAAAAGCAGAAATAGATTTGTTTTGACTATATTTAAAATAAAAATTCACCTGGTAACAAATGTTAGCGAAAAGAGAGTTGGAGTTGAATTGTGATTGAAGAGAACTTTAATCTTAAACTGCTGAATGCTTAATGAGTGTGAAGCGGTGATTAGCGATAAAAATATAGTCATTGATAAGGAGGATTGATTATTAGTGTCTTAATAGCACTCTAATGATGTGATATTTTGGTAATTTGAAAAACTGAGGTTTCAATAAGAGGTTATATGAATAGTAGAGATTAAGTCTTGAGATTGGAAAAATATATATATTAGATGTGGTTGGAAGCAAGTAATTAGTGGGATGTTTAAAAGTAAAGTTATGAATAAACATTACTATTGCTTGGCTTTATATTTAGCTAACACTAGTAAATTTGTGCAGGAATGTTATGTATTCTAAACATTATAATCTGTTTCCATTACGTGGTACAGTGTCTAGTAATAAGAGTAGAATGAATTAAGTATTGACAATCAAGCTGATAAGGCAGCACCAACTTTTTGAAGGTTCAACATTTGTTAAATAATAGTTTTGTATTTGACTAAACTAATGCAAAGGTTAAACTGATAGGATTACTGGAAAGCGGCTCTGGGATTGTTTATTTTAAAATAAGGTCAATTCCACTTAATGGAACACTATATTATATAATGAGTTTTGAATAGAATTCTTGCTTTCAGGAAAAATGGAAGTCAAATACGTATGTACGTATGTTAATTAAGGGAGACATGGGTGACCATGTCTAAAACAACTTTGTATTAGAAGCCTAGGAGCAAATATCACTGATTTCTTCATCTAAGAAATTGACTACATTTGCGACAGGAAAAAGTATAACATTTATAATGGTTAACAGTTATAATCTGAGGTGAAACAGCTATTAAATGTGTTGATTGGAAATTGGTCTATTAACAATAACCCGAGGAATTTCTGTCCTGGAAAAAGTGATTTTGACACATTGCCACATTGTGAACCCCTCCCTATTGAAAATGACCTTATATGGGAGTAAGATTGCAGTACCTATTGCTTCCACTGGATGTCAACAGTCTCTAGACAGTGTTTGATGATGTTTAGTTGCTCTGGATGGTAATAGAAGAAGAATTGGGAAGTGGTCACCAGATGTAAACAGAAGAGGATGCGCGTTCACGGGCTCGCGCGCGCTGTGGTTTTTTCCTTTCCTATCGTCCAGTTTATAATCAGGTTGAAATTTTATAGTAAATATACATAAAAGTGTTCCTAAGGATACATTATCAATGATGATTGATTGTTCTTGGACAAGTGTATAGGTATAGGTTGAACGAGTTCTCTTCACGGTTCAATGGGCGAGTGGACGCTGTATTTTCTGATCATAACGCACCAACCAAACGGAGATTTATGGATATAATAAACAAAAGAACCATGGATTGTCTTCGTTGGACACTTGGGAAGCCCTCAGCAGAAGTTCTTCAAAAGGTAAGGGATTTGTTTTCGCTGTGAAATGTGTTTTGTGTGAACCGCGATGGTTTATGAATTTATGCTAATGGGAAAATATTGGAGGTGCTACCCTCAAACAATCAAATGTAGTGCTTTTGCCGTAAAGCCTTTTTGAAATCTGACAACGCTGTGATATTGCCAAGAAGCAGAGCTTTTGATGACTATGCAACACTTGTATATTGATGAATGTTTAATAATTCAACTTTTGGATTTTGAATTTGGCGCCTTGCATTTCACCGGGTAGTGTCGGGAGTGGCGCCCCACCACTCCCTAAGTAGTTAACACTCTTAGAAACTTCAGAGTGTTTCCTATCCAATAGTACTAATTATGTGCATATCCTATTTTCTGGGCTTGAGTGGCAGGCATTTTACTTTGGGCACGCCAGACTCTCCAAAACCGTCACCTCTGCTGCCGCTCCCTAAGAAGTTAACTGTACCAACTAGCAGGCTCCATTCACTGGGTCCAGCCCATATCCTATTATAGAGCATTATGTTCTCCTAACATGGGTTTGGTCCAGGTCCTGAGTGGAGGTGGAGGACCACTTTGGCATCCATATAGACTAGATCAGGAGTGGCACTCTTCAGTTTGGACCAAACACAACACACTACTGCCAAATGGACTCATCAGCTATTATATCAAACCATAGTCCCGAGAAGATATTAGACAGACAGAATAACACTTACCAGCTTGATGTACTGTGCCCAATCCTTGCCCCATGAAAAATCAAATCTATTCAAACATCCAATTGCTCACTTGGCCAAAAGCTGCAACTCAAAGTCGCTCCATGGCGCCAACGTGTAGGCACCTAATTCTCTTGCAAAACAAAATATTTTCCACATCAACACTCAGGTGACCATCTGGTCAACATCCTGGTAAGTGATATGCATGAGATCCATGGTGGATGGAGTAACCCTCCATCCACTATGGATTTCATGCATATCACTTACCATTCATCCTCCGAGGTCCGGAGTTTTGGACGGCTGCCACCATGGAAATGCTGGTCATTATCTTCTCGGAGAGAGAGTGAAGTGGTTCTGATGAAAACAGCATCATGGGTCGTCACTAGCGTCCACAGCCACAAAGTCATAAGCCTGCCTATTTAAAAAATGTCTGCTCTTCAAATTAGATTTTTAAACCTTAACCACACTGCTAACCTTATGCCTAACCCTAACCTTAAATGAAGCCCCAAAAGCTATTTTCGGTATTTCCAATCTTGACTTTGTGGCTGTGGAATCTAGTGGAAACCAGCATAATGCTCTAAGATAACCGCTGATGTATCTCTTCATGCAATCTGCCTGCCCAGAGATAGGAGAGGTGTGAGGTTGGAGGAGTGGTGTGAGGAATATTCATGAGCCTTTTGTGGACATTTTTCATTCTTCTTTTTTTCCCTCTTTTCTTCACCCGATAGAGGCGCTGTTCCTCGGGGGGGTAGGTAGCTTCCTAAAGGTCAGAGACATCGTGGGCCAAGGCTCAGCAGTAATGAGGCTTGTTAAAGGTTAGATCAACACCGTCCCACAGCGTTTTCAATCTCTCAGGAGAGAAAGAATGTGAGAGCATAAATAAAAATATGCCAAATCTGTTGCTGTTAGCCATTCTCGTGACCTTCTGGCCAAACCTCTACAGTAACATTATCTATTACAGACCTTTCATGGATCTGCTAAAAGCCCATACAGTGGGATGGTAATAACATGTTGGCTCTAGCAGACTCCTGGAGTTGCTGCTCTTCCATTTACACCTGCTTCAGTCTAACAGGTTCTTTGCCATAAACATGACATTTACAACAGCAAAGATAAATTAAAACATTTTTTTTTTATAAAGTGTGGACTTCCTTAAGGGGACATATTGTTTCACACCACTCTTTTGTGCCTCTTTATAAACATAATTTCTGGGAACAAAATAACAATTCAACGAGTCTCTAGACTGTGTAGCCTATTGTGTCTGAAACATGCAATTACTGCTTTGAAACATTATTTCTGAGTAAACTAATTACAGAGAAGTGATTTATAAGCCAGGCAAACAGAATGAGAAATGTGCTTAACCGAGCATGGTGCTGCATGCATGAGTTAACACCACAATCCCAGCCTCTTCATCATCCTCACGCATGCTCCCGTGTTAGTGGACAGAGGCTCGGGAGATGGAGGCGGCCAGTGTGGATGTATTTTTGATCTGGCCAGAGGGGCCTCACTAACATCACATACAGGCACACAAAAAGGGCAACCAAAGAGCTCAAACACCACATTGATCAAAGCAAGCTCTTTATTACCTTTACCATCCCATGAATTCTTTATGCCAATGGTGTTTATGTGTGTGTTTGCGAGAGAGAACACACGGTTTAGAGAGATGAGATGAGGAGCAATCATCTGAAATGTAAAGCCGTTCATTCTCCATTATGTTTCACTTCTCTCATCCACTTTGGCAAGTCTTGGATTACCTCCTGCTTGTGAATGTGTGCCCTTGAAGATGTTAGCACGACACACACACAATAACAGCAAGAGAGAGCAGGACAAATCAACCCGACTGCTCTCCTCTCTGTTCCATGTCTTCCTATTTGATTCAGCTGCTAGCTTTTTTCTCTTTGTGAGCTGCAGCTTCCTAGCGGGCTCAGGCATGAAAGTACTAGGTTAATGGTTTGTAGGCTGTGTTTTAGAACACACTGTCTACTCCTTCAGTTGGCATCACTAGTATGGCTCATAACGCGAGTCTGGTTCATAGCAGTTATTTGGGTCACAGTTAAAAAACGTTTACAGTGCTCTAAACAGCCAGTGTCCAGTGTCATCCGTGTTGGAAAACTGAGATAATTACTCAGACTGAACAATCCTAATACAATCACACAATTTGGGACGACCTAGGCGATATTTACGTACATTGAGAAAAGTGAGTGAGAAATATCCTTGTGAGGTTATGCAACAGTTATCTTTCTGCATAGAAAACAGAATTAGAAGATATTATATTTATCTTTCAGAGCCTTTCATTGGAATAACATCCACTGAATGTGTATGGCTAGTTGTTTTAGCTTCAAACAAATCAATATGTCATTGCTGCAAAAGCATTGTATTTAGAGAGCTGAAGTAAACTCAGAAAAAAAAGAAACGTCCTCTCACTGTCAACTGCGTTTATTTTCAGCAGACTTAACATGTGTAAATATTTGTATGAACATAACAAGATTCAACAACTGAACAAGTTCCACAGACATGTGACTAACAGAAATGGAATAATGTGTCCATGAACAAAGGGGGGGTCAAAATCAAAAGTAACAGTCAGTATCTGGTGTGGCCACCAGCTGGGGGAAATGGCCCTAGCCCTCACCCTCCGATCCAACAGGTCCCAGGCGTGCTCAATGGGTTTGAGATCCGGGCTCTTCGCTGGCCATGGCAGAACATTGACATTCCTGTCTTGCAGGAAATCACGCACAGAACGAGCAGTATGGCTGGTGGCATTGTCATGCTGGAGGGTCATGTCAGGATGAGCCTGCAGGAAGGGTACCACATGAGGGAGGAGGATGTCTTCCCTGTAATGCAGTGTTGAGATTGCCTGCAATGACAACAAGCTCAGTCCGATGATGCTGTGACACACCGCCCCAGACCATGACGGACCCTCCACCTCCAAATCGATCCCGCTTCAGAGTAAAGGCCTCGGTGTAATGCTCATTCCTTCAACGATATCCGACCATCACCCCTGGTGAGACAAAACCGCGACTCGTCAGTGAAGAGCACTTTTGCCAGTCCTGTCTGGTCCAGCGACAGTGGGTTTGTACCCATAGGCGACGTTGTTGCTGGTGATGTCTGGTGAGGACCTGCCTTACAACAGGCCTACAAGCCCTCAGTCCAGCCTCTCTCAGCCTATTGCGGACAGTTTGAGCACTGATGGGGGGAGTGTGCATTCCTGGTATAACTCGGGCAGTTGTTGTTGCCATCCTGTACCTGTCCCGCAGGTGTGATGTTCGTATGTACCGATCCTGTGCAGGTGTTGTTACGTGTGGTCTGCCACTGCGAGGACGATCAGCTGTCCGTCCTGTCTCACTGTAGCGCTGTCTTAGGCGTCTCACAGTACGGACATTGCAATTTATTGCCCTGGCCACATCTGCAGTCCTCATGTCTCCTTGCAGCATGCCTAAGGCATGTTCACGCAGATGAGCAGGGACCCTGGGCATCTTTCTTTTGGTGTTTTTCAGAGTCAGTAGAAAGGCCTCTTTAGTGTTTTAAGTTTTCATAACTGTGACCTTAACTGCCTACCGTGTGTAAGCTGTTAGTGTCTTAACGACCGTTCCACAGGTGCATGTTTATTAATTGTTTATGGTCCATTGAACAAGCAGTGTTTAAACCCTTTACAATGAAGATCTGTGAAGTTCTTTGTATTTTTATGAATTATCTTTGAAAGACAGGGTCCTGAAAAAGGGTCCTGAAAAAGTTTATATAATAGAAAATGTTTTGCTGAGTACCAAATGTGAATGACTTATGAAACTCAAAGAAATGTCAAGACATTTAAATAACACTCAGTGTGAAAGGGGCAGCATTATAAGGAGCTATTGCAATTAACAGCCTTTGTATACTCTAAAAAAAATCTAAGTAATAGAATTCAGACTTAATGTGGTCACGTTGAAGCAGGGCCGGCTCTACGGGTTGGCAAAGCCGGGCATGGACCCCCCAATTTGTGCCCCTCCCCACAGTTTTGTTTCCCCATAAACATAGCAAATGGTATATGAATTACAATTCCCGGTTTTGCCAGTGTAGCGCTGCTGGGCCTACCAGTAGCGCAGCCCAGACAAAGGCTATAAGCCAGGTGTGTGCTCGAGATCTGAGGAGGGGGAGGGAGGGGGCACTAATGTAAAATCCCCCAAATGCATTCTGATTGGGCACATAGCCATGCAATGTCATAAGGTGCCGCCTTCATTACCTTGTTTAGGAAGCTCATTTGATCCCACCCAGGGCGGGTTCAAATTGACCGTTTCTTTCTCACAGAGAGTGAATAAAGGTGTTCCCTTTTGCAGACCGCTACAGTTAATAACAGGCTAGCTAGTAACTACCAGCTTTGTTAGGTTTTGGTAGCAGCACGCTGAATAATTATAGCTGGCTAAGCTTTGATCAGCCTGGATATGTGAACATGGCTGGGCACTACCAACAGCAACAAGACTGAGGACCACCATGTAGAGAGTGATACCGAATTCACCGTGTAGCCTGCTGCCCTGACCACCGAGGTTGAGGAGCCTAGCAGGAAATGTAATACCCACCCATCCCCCACGTTGCCTGCTGACCAACAAGATGGAGAAGAGCCAGGGTCTAGCACCAGCAGCACGAGGGTAACATCACAAAAAGTACCAGCACCTCCGTGAACCCAGCCAGTAGCACCTGACGACCTGTTGGATCTAACCCAAACTGAACCAGTGGAAGCACATTGTTGCAAAGTGAAATCGCCACCACAGCCAGCAACAACAAATGGACCCCACTCAGTGTTCCTCAAAGATACGGCGGGTCTTTGTCAGCAATGCCGACTGTGCTTTAGGCACTGAAACATGTAATAACATGTTTCTACAGCAATGTGTGGAAATTCCTTCTCTACCCTGAAGAACGTATTCAGTGAACACAGACGCAGCATGTTACATCAGATCAATGAAAAGCCGAGCTTGTCCAGAGTGACCTGACAAGTACATTTCGCCAGGAAGGAGAATGGAATCAGAAACTTCTCATGAGGTTCAACACAGCATGGAAGGAGGCTACAAATGGTAAGCTACAACCTTTATGGCCCTGGGTCCTGTGCCAGAATTATTCATTCATTTTTTATGTAATATATAGTTTAGGCCTTTGCTTTTTACTTTAACTAATATTTGAGATTTATTTAAGATTCTTAATGTCACTGCTTGCTTTTGCGGGTGCAATTGCTATTGATAGATGTACAGGTTTGTGTTATTTGATGGGTATAGGGACAATGACCAAACTATTGGTTGTGATCTGAGGTGAGCCCTGGTACAGTGCTCCTGTTGTCCGGCTGTCCACTCCGGTGGTGCTGAAATGGGCAGTGCATCTAACTATATCCTTTCATTACGCTGACTGGTAGTAACCTTCTGTCCATGGTCCAGAATAGATGGATACAGTGTGTGCTGTTTTAATGAGCACATCTTGGGCTACCAGTCTTCACAGGGCTTCTCTTCACAATGTTGTTTGTCGCGGTAACGGGACCAATACTGTATGTAGCCTATTAAAAGAAGTAGGCCAACTTTCACTCTGTTATCATTCATTTGCAGTACACAGTCGTTGTGTGATAGGCTACTGTAAAAGTGGGGTCAATACTATGAAAATGACACATAGCCTACCTGTTCTCTTGCTATACTGTGTTGCTCTCAGAATAGGTATTTACTCTTATTCGTGGCAGATTCAAATTGGCTACTGCCAGGTAGGACACTTCACATCAGCAATGACTATAGAATATGCACTTAGTTTGATTTAGTTTGCTTTTCTGAAACTCTCCCACACAGAAAATATTGCTCACCTGGAGAAATGGTGGCTGGGTTACGCTCATTGCATAGTGTCACAAATTTGACAGAAATGTAGCCTATAGTTGTAATGATTGAAGTTTAAGCTATGAAGCCTGTAAGAATCTTTGATAGCCTAGTGGTGCTCATCCTGTCGAGCTGATCTGGGCGTGTTTGTAGGCCAAATTATGTGCAGGCCTACTGCAGCTACGGCTGCATTTCAGATACACATGTCGTAGTGCGGCGCATATCTTTCTTGTTTTATTATATACTGAACAAAAATATAAACACAACATGCAACTATTTCATATATTTTAGTGAGTTGCAGTTTAAATGAGGAAATCAGTCAATTGAAATAAATGAATTAGGCCCTAATCTATTTATTTTACGACTGGAAACACAGATATGCAACTGTTGGTCACAGATAATAAAAAAAAAAAATAGGCCTCACAATGGGCCTCAGGATCTCGTCATGGCATTTTTGTGCATTCAAATTGCCATCGATAAAATGCTATCGGTTTAGTTGTCAGTAGCTTATGCCTGCCCAAACCATAACCCCACCGTTGCACTCTGTTCACAACGTTGACATCAGCAAACCGCTGGCCCACACGACGCCATACACGTGGCCTGCGGTTGTGAGGCCAGTTGGACATACTGCCAAATTCTCTAAAACAATGTTAAAACAACATTTTAGAATGGCCTTTTATTGTCCCCAGCACAAGGTGCACCTGCGTAATTTTCATGCTGTTTAATCAGCTTCTTGATATGCCACACCTGTCAGGTGGATTGATTATCTTGGCAAAGAAATGCTCACTAACAAGGATGTAAACAAATATGTACAACATTTGTGAGAGAAATTAGCTTTTTGTGCGTATGGAACATTCTGGGATCTTTTATTTCAACTCATGAAACATGGGACCAACACTTTACATGTTACATTTATATTTTTGTTCAGTGTATAAAGCGATGTGTACGGATCCATTTCAGATCAATTTGTTAACATTTGAACAGTAGTAGGACCAATCTACCTTGTGCTATCAGGCTCTAAAGCAATAATAGCCGTGCCTACCATGGATTTAAAAAGTCCCCTGAGGCATGTCATCTTTGTGCCGGGCCTGCTATTACTATAGGATCTGATTGTAATTTCCCTCCCTGAGCAAGTCGTTCATGTTTTCCAACTACAATTAGGACATCATATTCTGTCTCAAAAAGGAACATTTACATAAAATCTCTGGCAGTGGGTGGAGCAGTTCCAACTGACTGGGTCGACTACATCATAGAGGTTTCAGGAAGACATGTAGATACGGTTTTATCATTTGGCACATACTGTACCCTAGAGTTCCAAGTCTAACTAAACACTCAACTGAGAGTACGACAGTTAACACTTAAACATTTACAAAAAGACCACTGTAATAGATGACACAGTGGGTGAATATGCAATGTACTTCCACTGATACAGAACTATAGCTGTTCCTAAAGTCATCAAATAGAGTCACTATTTTATAGAATCAAATCTTGCACTGCAAGTGAGTACCATTCTGAACATTTCCTCCTATAATGCAATTCATGAAGTCTCACTTTCAAAACCCTCTGAAATATCTCTCTTCTGAGAAATACAATATCTCCAAGTCAAACACAAAAAACCCTCTGAAATATCTCTTCTGAGAAATACAATATCTCCAAGTCAAACACAAAAAACCCTCTGAAATATCTCTCTTCTGAGAAATACAACACCTCCAAGTCAAACACAAAAAACACACAACCAACATTATCTTCTTTCATTAACAGAAAGCTGCCTGGCCTGACCCCTCTTTGGACATCCACATCAGCTTTTCTCCTTCATTCTATTTGACTCTCTTCCAGCCCTTTCCTCTGCTCCAGCAACACATCAGGAGATAAGGGTCTACTGCAGAGCCTCCCTGTAATGTGGGCCGTCTGGATGAAAGAGCCAGCCCACTCGTGTGACCGTAAGCCACTGCAGCACTCCACTGGTCCTCATTAACCAGCTTTGGTTGGCCACACATTTTTTCAAAAGATCTCTGCTCTGCAACATGCTATTAGGCCCCGTGGAAAATAGCACACTTTATGCAAAGGCCTTAGGAATTGATCATTTGTAGAGAGTCGTTGGTTCAGCTACAGCGGACAACATGCTGAATTAGACGTGAAGGACAGAGTAGACTAGATACCTAGAACTCAGATGAGGCAGCATGACTCCCTGTGAATGCTGAGTGGTTATTTGAGCCATTTGTTTCTAAACTGTGGTGGACAGAAAGGATTGACGTGAGGAGATAGCAGAGAGCCTGTTGAGCTCTACAGAGGTTTGAAGTAAGTAACATTGTTTTCAAGGGCATGTCAACAAGCAACATCATCTACTACCTGCCTAAATCAGCCACCTCACTTTGTCACCTATTGTCCAATCTTATGAAGGTAATGAGTCTCAGAATTACATGCCTCACACAAGGCAGCATGACATTGTCAGTGATACATTTTGAGTTTGATGACATAAACCACCCATTTAATTTGCATTGCCCATAATAGGTTATTATGGCCTCAAATGTGAATCAAGTCATCAAGCACTAAATCAGGGATATTCAACTCTTACCCTACGAGGTCCGGAGTCTGGTGGATATCTGTTCTACCTGATCATTAATTGCATACACGCGGTGTTCCAGGTCTTAATCAGTCCCTGATTAAAGGGGAAGAATGGAAATGCGCAGTGGAACTGGCTTCGAGGTCTAGAGTTGAGTTTGATGGCACTAAATGTTCCACAATAATACTGATTACCTGATAGACAAATAGCAATCATTTCTGCACAGCAGTTGCCATGACTACAATGTTTAGATTTATTAAGTGAACTTATTCTGTATGTTTTAGAGAGCTATGTAACCTCAACAAACTATCCCCACGCACGGATCATTGAGGTGAGGTAGCATCATTACAAACTACACCGAAAACTTTCTCTGGAGATTAATATGTCATGTGAAATGAAATGTGTCACTGCGTGCTAAATGACAGTGACTGGAGGTGTATTCTGTGCTTTCCACTAATTAGATGTGGCTCAGAGGGAATAGTTGTGTCTCGTTACAGTATGTAGCCATAACGCTTGAGAAGTTCCATTAAAGCTAGTGAATCACTGCTCTACTGAGGTGCTCCGATCATAAAGACCTCAGCTTGCATAGCCATAGAAATCAGACTAAATGGAGACAAAAATAGGTTTATCCATTAAAGAGCAAGAAAGTCAAACCAAGGGTAAAAATGCAACAAGAATATTCCAGTGTATTTCGATGGACATATGACCAGAATTTGACCCTGTGGTCTCTGTGGCACAGGTCTGAGAGTGGCTGCACTGGGCCAGTGGCTCTTCACAGCACTAAAGTGGAAACTGTTGTCAGCTACTGAGCAGCATACACTATATATACCAAACATTAGGAACACCTTCCTAATATTGAGTTGCGCAGCGCAAAAGTTATCATTTGAAACAGGTCGTATATGCTAGATTTAGAATTATTTGGCAACTTTAGTTGTGAATGATACAAACCTTAGAATGTCTTAGAAATCAAGACATATATGAGCTGCATGATGCGACTATAGGCTATTGATGATTTGAGAAAGTTGTAAAAAAAGCTTGTGCTCTGTTCCTTGCCTCAGGCTGCATAGCTGTTCTCTCATCAAGTGATCATATTTTCACCCAACAGACTATTCTCATTGTAATCTTTACTAATATGCTACATTAGTTTAGATTTAGGATGGCCCACTTATTTCACTCCATGCATCAACCAGTATTTGAGGAGCCTGCTCTCGCTGCGTGACAGGTGATATTCCGCACAAACTCTGTATGCATGAGCTCTCCAGCCCTGTTCCTGCAGCTACCCAGTGCTTCATTTGTAACATTGCACAATCAATGAACCAACAGCATAGCCTAGAGCTATATGTTCTCTCCCAGACTCATGGATAGACAGTTTGGAGTGTAGCAGAAGATAACCAGTCCATCCAGTATGCATAATAATGCAGTCCACACTCAAAGGTGATTACTCCAATGTGTTTAATTTTGGATTATAGGCTAGACCGATTATGTACCAAAGACATCTTAAATCAGTTCGGTTTTATGTTTTTTTGCCATGCGTAATATGCGGTAGGCTATGTATTGTATAATAGCACAATCATTATTTTAATTCAGGCTCATAAGCCTATTCATCAGCTCTAATATGCGTAAGGTTGTTTTGAATTAGTCATCACCTTAGAAAGCACTGTCCATTTTGTTGTGTTAGGCTTTGAAACAACATCCACAATGACCATGGTTTACACTCAGTTTCAACCTGCTGTTGAACTTCTTCAAATTGATCATCACAGTAAGGTGAGTTTTAAAAGCATGATACTGTTTTGATTATAAGTGTTTTGATTGCATTTGCAGTGATGTCAGAGTGGTTAGAGGGACAATAGAGCCCTGAGTACCAGGCCATTAGGACCTGATGGAGGGACAATAGAGCCCTGAGTACCAGGCCATTAGGACCTGATGGAGGGACAATAGAGCCCTGAGTACCAGGCCATTAGGACCTGATGGAGGGACAATAGAGCCCTGAGTACCAGGCTATTAGGACATGATGGAGGGACAATAGACCCCTGAGTACCAGGCCATTAGGCCCTGATGGAGGGACAATAGAGCCCTGAGTACCAGGCCATTAGGACCTGATGGAGGGACAATAGAGCCCTGAGTACCAGGCCATTAGGACCTGATGGAGGGACAATAGAGCCCTGAGTACCAGGCCATTAGGACCTGATGGTCGTTGCATACTACCAAAGAATGTCCAGAGAGCATACATAAAATGAGATTACCGTGACTCAATGGTCACATGGAATTTTACTGCAGTCATGACTCATGACTGCTAGTGTGGCGGTAATACAGTCACCGCAACAGCCATACGCCTGGCACCTACTATCATACCCTGTTCAAAAGGACTTAAATATTTATTCTTGCAGTCTGAATGGCACACATACACAATCCATGTATCAGTTGTCTCAAGGCTTAAAAAATATAACCTGTCTCTCCCCTTCATCTACACTGATTGAAGTGGATTTAACAAGTTACATCAATAAGGGATCATAGGTGTCACCTGGATTCACCTGGTCAGTCTATGTTATGGAAAGAGCAGGTGTTCTTAATATTTTTTATACTCAGTGTATGTCTGATGAGTGCCCTTAGAAAACGTTTTTCAGAGCAAACCTCCCCTGGGAAAGATGGTGGTGACTGACTGTGACAACAACAAAATCGGTGAAAGTGCCAGCTCCAAAGGAACCTGAGATATCACAACCCACTGCACTGGCACACATACTGTGCTGCCACAGCCTTTTCTGTGTTTGCGCTCAATCCTTTGAAATTAAAAGTGGAGAAATGCATTAGCCGTTTAGGCGAGCTGTCCTCGTTCTACAGCCTAGCCTGCAGTGCACAAACTGCTGGTTCTCCTGTACCTGCTGCTTTGATCTTGTCACAGCAGGCAGATGAGTGAACATAGGAGTTGACATCTAATTATTGGTCAAATTTGATAAGGTTGGGCAATGAAGGAGGGGGGGGGGCACTCAGTTGGTACATCAGAGAAGAGTCCTGGTACATCAGAGAAGAGTCCTGGTACATCAGAGAAGAGTCCTGGTACATCAGAGAAGAGTCCTGGTACATCAGAGGAAAGTCCTGGTACATCAGAGGAGAGTCCTGGTACATCAGAGGAAAGTCCTGGTACGTCAGAGGAGAGTCCTGGTACGTCAGAGGAGAGTCCTGGTACGTCAGAGGAGAGTCCTGGTACGTCAGAGGAGAGTCCTGGTACGTCAGAGGAGAGTCCTGGTACGTCAGAGGAGAGTCCTGGTACGTCAGAGGAGAGTCCTGGTACATCAGAGGAGAGTCCTTGTTCAAAGAAAATAAACAGAATTTGAAAAATGGGAAACAGTTTCACACTCTGAGGATATTAAATTGGTGTGTGTGTGGCTATGTGTGAGGAGGGTTTTAGCTCCCTAGGTTTCAAGGGGGCTGAGAAAGACAATATTTGCCAATATTTACGACATTAACGATCCAGTGAATGTCCCACATGGAATTGGAGGTGAACAGTAAGAGAGAGGAGAGAGAGTGAAACAGGAGCTCACGCCATGCCCTCTGATACGCCCATCTGATCAGCGTCCACTCCAATATGGCAATTGGAGAAAGCAGCCTGACTCAGAGATTCCTATAGAAAACCCTCCATGTCCTCTGAACTCCATATACTGTACCCTGAGGACCGCTTCTCAGCTATGACACACGGATCAGTGGGATACCGTCCACCTACCACTCTCTCATTTAAAGTCTGATAAGGGGATTTTCTGTGGAAGGCATTAGCAATGTGATGGTGGGAAAAACAAATGGAGAGAGGATGATTGGATGATTAAACAAGTGAATGAGCAGAGAGAAGGAGAGAGATCTATGGGGAAAAGAGATAGGCCCCTTCACGATGCATTGTGAAGCCTGGTGTGAAAAGACGCCATATTGAGCTGAAAAACAAAAGCGCATTGAGATCTGTCACAACTCTTCTCACATATGGTCACCTGTGTGTGGCTGGTGGGAGGGAGGCGTCTCAACAGATGGCAGGGCCACCACAGACAGATACAGCTCTGTTAATTATCCCAGTACTACATTACTGTATGGAGACTACAGTATAGTACACTACCTGCAGCGAGCATGGCTTGTGCTAAGTTGGGAATAAAACTTTCAAGAAATAAAAAACAGATTTAAAAAGCCCACTTTTTTCTAAATTCGTCTGCCGCTGTTGGCGGTTGATGCACTTGATTCAGAAGCCCTGTGTGCCGGGTAGGCAATGTGTTCCCATTTTAAACCATTTAATTTGTCTGAATGGACAAACTCCGCCTACCCGGCGGACCTGGAGAGCTAATCCAAGTGCGCGTACTGCGCTGGCCAATTGAATAACTCAAATCACCGTGCCTACAGCTTCCACAACCCCACAGCAACTTTTAAAACCATGACCAGAGAGAGACTGTCAAAGAATACAGCAAAAAGCTGCTGCTTTTATGAGTGAGTTCATGTTAAAAATGTTATTCAGCACTGTCAACACTGTCTTTATACAACACTTTTACAAAACATAAAAGTTGCTTTTCCCTACTTCCACTTGTGCTACAACCAGCTGCAATGAATGGTTATAGCTGCATCTGCAATGAATGAGTAGCCAAGTGTATCAATAGGCCTGCGTTTTGACTATTAGCAGCTCGCATCTATTTTAATATCAAGGAATATTTCACTTTCTCTGGTCATAAGAACAACATGAATTTGTGCATGAGGCAGAAATAAAAGTCAGGTGGAAGATGGTTTCCCCTTTCGCTTGTCAGTCTCACCGGAGGAAAGGAGCGAGCAGGGGCCGTGAGAGGTAGACTCTCTGCTGCTCTCTCCCTCTGCTGAGACTGACCATCAGATGCAGGTACCATCAGTCCAGTAAAATAAAAAAGCTAATTATTTAAATTTATGCTCAGCTGTGCCTCGCAAGTGATACAACAACGGATCTATTCTGTTTTCAAAGCTTGAGTTTTGAAATATAAGAAGAAGAACAATATGGGCAGGCCAAGCATAACCAATATGCTGTGATAATGTTTTAGGCCTACTGCACAAACCTCGTTTTCATTAGCATAATGTTGCATAGGCTTACATTTAAAACAAAATCTGAGCAGGAGATCTCTGCTTGCTTGACCACTGATTTAGAGAGTTAGGCCAACTTTTAGAGTTTTGAATATTGTTCTAATTCTAGATATTCAGTTCCATAGCATTGTTGAAATATTCCCCATGTAATGTTAATTGGGAGCTAACATGGCTGCCATAGAATGTTGAAGTGTCATGTAAATGTATCATAATGCAGAAACCTCAATGTCATAACACTAAATACATGGCTCATGGTAAAACTATCATTTTAATAATATCATGGATGGTCAGTCCTTGCATCCATAGCTCTGTCTATGAATTTGAGAGTGGTTACATTTCTCCAGGCCCATCCCTCAGCTTTTTACCCAAACAGAGGCGGGGTGACAGAGGATTCTAGCTTTAAACTGGCTGCTGTAGACCTGAGGGGTAATTGGATACTGGTCTCAGCACCTTCACCGCTTGCCAAGACGTGTTGATTCAATATCAATACAGTAGACCTGTGTGGGCATACATTCCTTCTATAAATATATACACAAACATACAGACTC